>VWYK01095152.1:0-36867 GCA_013399775.1 Semnornis frantzii
ATTTACCCCATCCCGTTACAAGGCAAAGGCACAGGTACAGCACTGGCACTTCAAATAATCTGCATTAAATACTTCTTACTCCTCTGCTGCTTCATTTCTGCACACAGAGCAGGAAATGAAAACAGTGAAGCTAAAATGATAAATTATTACTGGAGATATCCAAAGTCTCTCATAAATAACTCTACAGAATGGCAACATCTGTTTCAGACAAACCCCTACTGCCTGTTCCTTCATTGGGTGCAACAGATCAACACCATCCATTTCAAAACCTTCAAACCTCTAACTGAGCTGTATTCACACTAGGACATCCCACAAGATGTATTAATTGCAACTAATTCAGAAGCAACATGCTTTTTGTACTCACCAACACCAGCAGCAAACTCTGTTGCATAGAAAAAAAACAAGTGGGAAAAAGCAGCACATTCATGGGAATAAAAGAAGGAAAATATTCTTTATAGTTCTGGCACTTGAAGAGTTTTCCATAATAACAGAGAAGGATCATAGAATAGAATCATAGAATCACTCAGGTTGGGAGAGACCTCCAAGCTAACCCAGCCCAACCTATCACCCAGCCCCAGCCAATCAACCAGACCATGGCACTAAGTGCCCCAGCCAGGCTTTGCTTCAACACTTCCAGGGATGGGCACTGCACCACCTCCCTGGGCAGCCCATTCCAATGCCAATCACTCTCTCTGGCAACAACTTCCTCCTAACATCCAGCCTAGACCTCCCCTGGCACAACTTGAGACTGTGTCCCCTTGTACTGTTGCTGGTTGCCTGGTAGAAGAGCCCAACCCCACCTGGCTACAACCTCCTCTCAGGTAGTGGTAGATAGCAATGAGCTCTGCCCTGAGCCTCCTCTCCTGCAGGCTGCACACCCCCAGCTCCCTCAGCCTCTCCTCACAGGGCTGTGCTCCAGGCCCCTCAGCAGCCTTGCTGCCCTACTCTGGACATGTTCCAGTACCTCTCTTGAATTGAGTGGCCCAGAACTGTTCCTATTCCTGAAATCCATTTGCACAGATTTCAGAAGGTTTCCAAGATAGATGAAGCAATCCATCACCAGTTGCTCCTCCAACAGATCAATAAAACCAAGCAGGTGCACAAATCACAAGGCAAGTAGAGCCTCATGGGTTTGGGACATTCTTAAGAGTCCACAAGTTCTGCATTCTGGTTTGGTGTTTTCTTCTGAATTGCAACATCTGCCACATTTATGGCATCACCTTCAATTGCACATTTGCTTTTGCCTAAGAGGATAAATCTATAGTTCAAAAGGTTTTGTCTGACTAGAAGGAGCTGAGGAATCCTAGAGGTTTAGGTTCATGAAGAACAGTAGGAGTTTATGTTGTCTGAATGCTCTGCCTCCTGCTTTGTCTGGCCAACACCAAGCTGCAGATTCAGTGCTGGCTAGAAGCAGAGCTCACTGCTCAAGGCAGAGCTGCATGTACACAGCTTGGTCAGACATCACCCATCTCCTTAGGAAACAGCACTAAAACCCCCAGCAGCTGACCTGGTCTGCCTGTCATGACCACAGCCCTGCAAACAAGACTCACAGCCAGTGCAGAGCTCTGTGACACACAGCAAAGGGTCAGGGACTGCCCCTCACCAGGACAGCTTTCATCCTCACCTCTCCTGGGGTACTAATGCAACAGGGCTCAGCCTCACACTGCAGTGGGGACAACTTCTGGGTTCCTTTTGCTTTAAGCAAGAGGCTGCCCATCCTCCTCAGATCCAAAAATACCACTAAATGACAGACTGCTTCTGTAGCTTGCCACATCTTCTGAAAATCATTTCTGTGTTGTAGAGGGGAGGAGAAATAACCAATAAAATAAATCCAGCCCCGTTGTTTTGAAAAGGACAAAGACAGCAGAGGTGACAGATGTGTAATTGTTAGTCAACCTTACAGCACTTTCCAGTAGAGCTATTTAACATTTGATTCCACTGATAAGAAAGATAATAAACAAAGTTATTATGAAACTGTTCTATCTGTCAGCCAAAAGTCCAGTGAATCATTTATGAACACATACCTAGGGCTGCTCTCCCTTCTATTCTCTCTCCCCATCAGAAACTGAAGCCAGTTTCTTTTTTTTTTTCTCCAAACCATCACTTTTATTTTTTAAATCAACCTCAAAGAGATAAAATATTGCAATGAGCAAAAATACAAAATAAATGTTTGTAGTACTGTAATTCTTCCAAATGTCAAGGAAAAACATAATAAAAGTATGCTCTGTAAGTTTTCAGCTGAACTTGGCATGACAGTCTATCTATTATTTAAAAGATGTTGAAGCTCAATTCATGAATTATTAAATTCTTGTTACATTTAGTTTCCAAGGGGAAAAAAAATATATATATATTTCATTCAATATAGGAAATTCAACCTCCTCTCTGCTACTTTCCTTTTAAAACAGGGGATTTAAACTCCTGAAGTTAATCTAAGATATGAAATTACGAGTCTAAACTTTATAACTAATGTTACTGCCTCATTAAAAGGGTGTCCTGGATATTCAATAATCATCACCAATCCTTCAGTATTCCCACACCCACTGCACAAACACTCTGCATGTGAAATAATCTGCAGTGCAGGAGAGAGGTTGGCAATAGCTGCTCCGTGTGAAATTCCTAAATCTCTAATCTATCCGAGCTGCAGAAGTCAAGCAGCCTCTGGATCCTCCAAGCCACTTGTTTCCCACATTTCTCATGAGACTGCCCTCAAAAGACTGCTCACACCATGTTAAAGCACAGGCAGGTCCAACAACCAAAGTCTGCTGGTACTACTACATCTTGAGCTGGCAAACTTTGGTTATAAACCATATCAAAGAGTGCTCAGGAAGTACCTCAGCAGCGAAGGACCACCCAGAGGAGAGCCTCCTGGCTGTTAGCCTGATAAAGTGCAGCAAGGTTTTTGAATTTAAAAGGATGCATCACTCTTCTGAGGAGCCTTCCTGTTCACAATTACTGGGATGATTTCAGAAATCTCTTACTGGCTACTGCAAATACAAACTGCCAGTGGCTTCAGTGGCCATTTGTGCTGGTTTGGGAGTTCCCCACCCCCCCACTTTGTAAAATGCCCCAGACTAGACTCAGCTGGCTGGAAGTTAAGGACTGAAGCTCTATTTACAGCTTAGCATGATACACAAGCAGACATATACACAACATGCATGAATATTTACAGAAATACATATGTTAAATTTAATACAGAAACACAATTCCCCTCCCAGAAATCAGAGTGCCCAGGAAGGGCTCTCAACCACCCTTCCACCTTCTTTCCACCCCTCTACCTTATCCCAGGGTCTGCCTTATGTGCAAGGTGAGCTGGGAGGCTGGGCAAGGGGGGCTAGAGGCTGAGTGCTGAGCTGGGTTACCCAGCAGAAGGCAGCAGACACAGCACTGCCAGGGACACTCTCTGCCTTATCTCTGTGTCCTTGTTCTTACACACCTCAGCAAGCCTCTGAGTGCAGCAGACATCTCCATGGTTTGCTTTCACAGCCTGGNAGAGAGATTCTCTCTCTTATCTGTGTTTGTATTTTTGTTTCTATACATCTCAGCAAGCCTATGAGTGAAGTAGACATCACCATTGTTTGCTTTTCACAGCCTATAATCTAATTTTGTTTTTTCCATTAAAATATTCCAATTAGCCCCAAACCAGCACACCATTCTGCAGGGACCAGCTCTATCCTGGGACCAGCTCTAACAGCAATTCACAGGATCACAGAATGTCAGGGGCTGGAAGGGACTTTGAAAGATCCAGTCCAACCACCCTGCCAGAGCAGGGTCACCTGTACCAGAATTCCCTGCATCAGTCCAGGACAGCAAACCAGGCCTGATGCACAGCAGCTTTTACCCACAAGGAACCTACTTACACCTTAGCTCAGCCAACAGCTGCATCTTGGCTTTAGACTTTGGAAACTTCATTTGTGTAGTCTTGCTAACACAAGATTGGTTCTGCTCTGGAATGAGGACTTAATAACTAGAGGGACTCAAAACAAACAGCTGACTGAACTGATTTAATAAGAGACACACAAAACAAACTCAACAGCACTACTTATATTGCCTAATAAAGTTATTTGACTGTACTCTGGAGCTTAACTATGCAATTGGCTTCTAAAAATCTATGCCAATATTCTTAAAAGGCTCTGAACAAGCCAACACAGGTGCAGTGGGTACCCTGTCTGACACATGTTCCTAAGGCAGCTACTCAAGCATATGATCCCACAGATAGAATGCATCATAAAAGCACATTATTATGAAGCTGCCATAACCATCAACCAAAATTACAATGACTAACTGATTAGTTTATGCAGATAAATATTCCAACACCCACTGGGGTATTTTTTTTCCCAGTAAGAAAATAAACCAAGAATACTAACTTGTACTAACTAACTTCTTGCTGCATTTCTCAAAGAAATGATTTGAGCAACCAGCATTACAAGATGTGTTGCCATTCAACAAAGCCCAAAGCCAAACCCAAGTTAACTGCAAGGCCTGTAAAATAGTCATTCCTTTAGCCATTAGTTAACACATTTTCATCCAAGTGGATTTCTGCTTCATGTCATCGTAAATGTAAACTACCACTGAAGTGTTTGGATTATCTTCCTAAGGAGCCTTAACCACCTTAATAGTTGTGATGGTTTGAGAGTTCTCTGCCCCTCCACACTGTGTAAAATCACCCAGGCTAGGCTCAGCTGGCTGGAAGTTAAGGACTGAAGCTCTATTTACAGCTCAGCACAATCTACAAGCAGAGATATACACAATAGACAGGAATAGTTACAGACATAGACAAGGTAAAGGTAAACACAACTCCCCTCCCAGAAATTAGAGTTCCCAGGAGGGGCTCCCAACCACCCTTCCACCTTCTTTCCACCCCTCCACCTTCTTTCCACCCCTCCACCTTACACCAGGGTCTGGCTTACACCCAAGGTGAGTTTGGAGGATCAGCCAGGGCCATTAGAAGGAGAGTGGTTAGTTAGGTTAGCAGAGAGGCCAAGACCAAACCAACAGCTTGAGAGACAGAGACTCCCTGAGTCTGTGTCTTATCTATGTTTGTGTTCTTGTTCTTACACATCTCAGCAAGCCTATGAGTGCAGTAGACATCACCACTGTTTGCTTTTCACAGCCTATTTTTTTTTTCATTAAAATATTCCAATTAGACTCAAACCAGCACAACAGTGTTGGCTCCCTGACTCTGTATGTGTGCTCAAGCCCTGAATTATTCATTGCCACACCCAGGCACAAGGATATTAAGTTCCAGACCCCATCTGTCCCCTAGGATGCACCAGCAGAATGGGTTCAGGGAGAAACTCCAAAGAGTTTTGCCTTCTCTCCCAATCTGCTCACTTCTCAACAGTGCTCCCCAATCCAACATACTCACCCAAAACTCCCAGTCCTGCATCTTGCCTAGGAGCAGACAAATCACCTCACAGAGTCAAGTGCTGGATGGAAAGACTTAGGTCATTCCCATGGGACCAAGGATCTTGTCAATATGAGAATGGCAAAGAACTGGCTTAGCATCTTCTCATTTGAGAGAGGAACTTTG
Organism: Semnornis frantzii; assembly: GCA_013399775.1. Taxonomy (NCBI): domain Eukaryota; kingdom Metazoa; phylum Chordata; class Aves; order Piciformes; family Ramphastidae; genus Semnornis; species Semnornis frantzii. The sequence continues at coordinate 5,531 of VWYK01095152.1, forward strand.
TGACCTGTGTGTGAATACAGATCCAGCCTAACAGACTCATCACTCCTCCAGCTCCTGAAGCAAAAGTCTTCTGGCCTTTTCAATGTCATCAGAGACAAACAACACATCTAGCTTCCCACATCACATCATCAGCTGTCCTGGAAAGGGCTTCCTGCTCAGCTGCTACTCTTTTTATTGTGACAAATGACACCACTCTCTTCTTTGTGAACACAGGCACTAACTGGAAGGCATTTTGCCCTGCACCGCCATTTGCCTGCAACAGCACTTTCAGCAGTCAGGCTCTGCAAAACAATGAGCTACTTCTGCTCTGAGGTTTGTGCCAAATGCCCTAGTACAGCCCAACCTTCTGGCTAAGAAGCATATAGAAAAAGAAATAAAAATGCCTGTTCCATAGAAATCCTTAGGCATTCTGTTATTTCAGGCACAAGCCAATGAACCCCTATGTCCCTTATGGGGACAGGCTGAAAGAGCTGGGGCTGTTCAGCCTGCAGAAAAGAAGGTTCCAAGGAGACCTTAGAGCAGCCTTCCAGAACCTGAAGTGGGCTATTAAGAAAACCAGGAGGGGACTTGTTGCAAGGGCTTGTAGTGATAGGTCAAGAGGGAATCTATTGAAACTTAAGGAGGGCAGATTTAGACTGGAGATTAGAAAGAAATTCTTTATGGTGAGGATGGTGAGAGAGTGGAACAGGTTGCCCCAGGAGGTTGTGGGTGTCCCCTTCCTGGAGGGGGGCAGGCTGGATAAGGCCTTGAGCAATCTAGTCTAGTGGGAGGTGTCCCTGCCCATGTCAGAAGGGGTGGAACTCAGTGATCTTTAAGGCCCCTTCCAACCCAAACCCACTCAAATCGTGGGCACACCTGTAGCAGCAGGAATAACCTGTCTGTAGGCAGGTGTGACATGCCAGTGTCCCCACTCCCTGAGCTTAGCAGAGGGCATCTCTCCTGCTAACACCACCCAGGCAAAACTCCCTGACTTTTCTAGGGGTGGTGCTTGTGCAGGCTCTGAAGCACTGTTAGTGATATTACAGCAGTATAGTGCTGGGCATGGCATAGTAACCTGAAGTGCTTGCAAAGCTCTCCATGCTTTCTGATGTAGCTTGGGACATATTTTTCCCCTTCAACCAAGGCATCTTGTAGGGATGATGGGGAGTTGCATAAATCAAGGTTCACTGCATCTTCACTCCTTTCTTAGTAAGACTACACAAAAGTATTTTTGGTGGCTCTGAAGAATACTGAAATACAAAAATAACTTCCCAGTGAAGCAGTAATGGCACAAGCAGCAAGCATTGCTGATACAAGGATGTTAAATAACTGCAGCAGCCAACTGGCCAAGTGCAGTCTGAAAGCCAAGGCTTGTGAAGAAACTGCAAGTGCTTTCTCTGTGGGGGGTCAGGTATCTGGAACTGAACTCTCTAAATAAGCAGGAAAGGTTTATTTTTAAAGTATGCTGTGTTGCAAAGTTAGCACACAGCTCCCCACCAAAAAGCTGCCATCTCTGTGTTTAGCAAAGAAACTCAACTTGGGTAAGAGGATGCAATAGAAAGAGTAGCAGCAATCACATTCTGTCCTTGTTGTTAAAGATGCAAATTCAGCCACTTGAAAGTTGGAAATGTCAGAATTAAGATTGGCTGTGCAACCTCAATTTGCCCCTTTGTGCCTGTGCATAATGAGAAGGTCTTTAATTACACGAAGACAAACTTCACTTTTGAGATTCTGCCTCATGCAGCAGGCTTGACATAAGGAGTGATGCCTGTAGGACTACCTTGTGTCATAGAAATGGGACATCCTTAAAGATGCCAGGAGGAGTGTGAAGGCAGCAAAAAGCTGGTCTCATAAATAGGGTAGTTCAGCAGCAGAGCCACCTCAGGCACCTCAAAGGGATCAGGTGTGAGTAGTGCTAGGTACAGAATACTGGTCAGCACAAACCCATCTAAACTCAGATTTTCTGCTTGGACTTAGCTCTAGAAACATCTAAGCTGTGGTGAGCTGGTGCACAGTGTGAAGGACTCCACCACAGACTGATGGAGACCAGGGAAAAGGCTTGGCTGCTGGTATCAAACCTGCCCCACATGGCAAGAGGGCAATTGAAGGAAGAACCCCAGCCTTTTTGTCTCCTTTGCTCTCTCCACAGTTGTGAGGCTCAACAGACACTTCTCTGGTATCTCTGGCCAAAGGCACACACCTGCATTTCCCCAGATGCCCACAGCAAAGCCCAATGCTAACATCAAACTCTAACAAAGGCACAGCTCTGGCAGCCCCCCAGCTCCCCCGTTTGGAAAACTGCTCTCTTTTAAGACCAGTGAATTTCTAGTTGAAACTGTTGAAGGTTTTAGTCTCACACCAGCCTTTTTTGAGAGTAGAATTTTCTTTCCAGTGATGCAAATTGTTTCCAAGATTGTTTTCTCCTTACTGTTCCTTATAGAGGAAGCCAGGAGCGACACATCCACTGAACCACTATCCTGTGGCACTGGGAGGACTCAGTGGGCTATAATCCACCCCAGCTCTAACCACCTCCCATCTCTAGGACAGGCTGCCTTTGCTTTAGTTTCTCCATGTGAGAAACAAGACAGGCAAAACACTTTTCTGGGTTGAGATCCAAGACAGTTGTTTTACTTATCACTTTAACACCCTTTAGCACTAAACACTGTGGCTGTCCCAGGAGGGCTCCAGCTCCATGGCCCTCTCTTGCAGCACTTTTGGGTTCCTGCAAAGGGGGGCTGTCCTCTGAAATTTCCTACCATTTAAAACCATATAAGTCTTAAGACTAAGTGCTTTTTAAAATTCAGAGCCTACAGGAAGCAAAGTGAGACATGGTCTGTATACAGAGCTTTAGGTACCATTTATGAATAAGCATTTATGAAAGTCACTCAACAGGACACAGCTGGCACAAGAACCTTGGCTGGAAAAGGTGTCTGGAAATTCTTCTGATCAAGGAAGAATCACCACTTCTCTACCTCCTCCTGGCCAGAGACCAAACTCTCCTGTGCTGCTCCTCCTTTCATCTCATACTTTGGAAAGTGGGCAGTACACAGCATCCACACAAAGGAGGATGAAATCCATCCTGATGTAAGCCTGATGAAACTCAGGAGCTCTGCCCTTACCTACCTTCAGCTCCAAAATGTGCTGCAGCTTTACAGTATTTTTTTTTCCCCTTCTCTGTATATCTTAGAAGAGCCACAAATCCCTGGTTACCTTTGATTTACAAGAGAGGCAAGGTCATCCTTGTAATGAAAAAAACAAGGTCTATATTTTCAGACACCAAGATACAATTTATCATAGAGATCAATGACACTTTTATTCTCTATAGAGATGAAGTATCCATTTTGCAGTAAAATTATCAGAGGGGTTTTCTCTTTTTTCTCTTTTAAGGCTTGTTGCAGGTGCTGCACCATTTGAAAACCAACTTGTAACAGAATATTTTAGCATTAGCATCCAGTTCTCCCACTTTTCTCTCTGAAATAGAGTTCACTTTTCTTATATTAGTAGCTGGAAGAAAAGGGAATGGTGAAATCAGTGAGACAAGACCTGTTTGGGTGGTCAAAGGTAAGACTTAATGGTACCCCCTGAGTCAGGAGGCATTGCTAAGCCCTTTCAATTAAAATAATAGCCCCTTCCCACCTTGCAGGCTTTGCACCAACATGCTCAGCTCTGGAGATTCACACCAGCCTGTACCAGACTGAGGCAGTCACAGTGGAGTATCCATCCACCTTTTCTCTAATAAATCCTTTTATTTTTGTTTTTAAACTACTATGTGAACTTCTCCCCAAGCCCAGAGAAAGACATCTTGATTCTGACCTTCAGCAGCATTTCTGCAGCATCCAAAAGCCATTCCAGGCATTTCAACATACAAAGGCAGGTTGCCTGCCACAAGATTCTATTTAGAAGCTGTGGTAACCAAGGCTTAGCCTTCATAACTGAGCTCCACCAGGCAGCTGCATCCTCTGCCATCTGATGAAGGAGAATCAGATACTTGTGAGCACCACACACTGCATCCTCACCACCACTGACACAGCTATGACTGTATGGAAAGAAGATGTCTGTGACATCTTTTCAAACAGCATGCACTAAGCCATGAAGGATGTGACAAACAGGTCACATTTGGCAGCATACATCATACCTGCACCAGGGAGCTGCATCAGCACAAACTCTGCCACAGAGATGGCCTAAGTCTAAAGCTGCTAATGTGCATCCCCATGCTGCTTGAGTTACAGTCTTTGTCTCCTCTGCCCACTGTATCCATGGTAAGATAAGTCTGTTAGGAAGATTTCTTTTGGAAATTTACTCCTTTAAAGCACAGGAAATTCCTGGCTTCACTGATGGCTGCCCAGGATTAAAACCTTACTTGGATGATTTCCCTTAAGCTCTCCACTTTCTCTAAGCTGCCACCATTCTTTTCAGGAAAGGGAGGCAATTTAGAGTTTTTTCCTAGTGTTTCAGTTTCATTGGTACCAATTTACCACACATGCTCAAGGTTTTCACCTTACCTCCACTTCCCTAAGGAAGATTTTGTTTACTGATCTCTGGGCTGCTGAAGGCAAAGTAGTTTTTTTGCACCCATGTGTATCCAGCTCTCCACTGCTGCTGCATACATTTCTAGTTTGAGAGGTATGGACAATATCATGTCTGGAGATATTGACACAGAGGGGACACCTCTTGTTTATAGCAATTTCCTTGCTTTGATGTTTCCTAGTTAATAAGAGTTGAGAGATTAAAGGGAGCCTTCTCATTTTCTGCTCAGTCCTGCCAATTAACCATCATTACTTAAATAAACTAATTAAAAACAAAAAGTCACAAATTGCTGGACTGTTTAGTAACATCTATGGTCTTGCCTAAGCTATTTTCAATTTGCAAAACACCATCTCCAGGCAGCAAGAGTGTTTATGGTGATGTGCCATACTTCTCAAGGTGCTGCTTCACCTCTTCCACGAACATCAACTGGAATATTTGAGAGAAAAAAAAAGATTTCCCTCATGCATTTTTGGGTTGGGTTGTCTGGGGTTTTTTGGGAGGTGTTTTGTGATTGTGTAATTGGTTGTTGGTTTGTTTGTGAGGGTTTTTTTTTTTACTGGCATTACATTTCATTCATGTTTGCCCAGACTTGTAAGTTGGTGCCTGGCAGGAATCCTGTGGATGCACTGCTGTGTGGCATTTCAAAGAGAAAAGATGCTACAGGACAATAATCAGAGAATCAGNCTCCCCAGCTTCTTTGTAGCCCTCTTAAGATACTGCAAGGTCACAATAAGGTCATCTTGGAGCCTTCTCCTCTCCAGACTGAACAGCTCCAACTCCCTCAGTCTCTCCTCATAGCAGAGGTGCTCCAGCCCTCTGATAACAGAGATGTCTTAAATGTCTTAAACCTTCCCAAGTAAATCACTGTGCTGTCCATTGTATTAGAGGGATTTTCAGTGCTGTCATAATTCAAAATCATCATTTTTCTTTTGATGCACATTAAAAAGAAGCTCTTCTAATGAAGGATGTGTTTGGACCCCTGACTCAGCTCTGCTTCACGCTTTGTGTTCCTCCATAGCTACAAGAAGAGAGTTTAAAATGAGCAAAAGTGCCATCAAAGCCACCTGCTCGTTCTGTTTTGCAATCACTTTACAATCAGCCTACAGGGCATTAAGTGACTGCAAAAGCACATGACAGTGGAGAAGCAAGGAAAGAGAGACACAAGGAAATGACACACTTGATCCAGCTGTGTCCTGAGCTCCATCATTTTCCATCCACAAGCATGTCTGTAGGGAGTGGATTTCTCAGCTTGTAGAAATGAAACATAGCAGTGGGTTCTTTCTGTCATCATAGATCAGAGGCACTTTAGGACAGTTGCAGCTCTTGGCTGAAGTATTGCCCAGAATGGAAGCACCAATCTCCCCAGAACACTCTGCATCCCCATGGGAGAAACACTGGGGCTGCTCCTCTGTCATCAGCAAAACACTTGACATCTTTCATTTCATGACTTTGGCCAAACTGAAACCCAAAGTAGCAGCTATTTAACATTCCAAAACCAGAGAGAGATCTGACTTCTATGGAAATCAATTCCAGATTTTGTAAGGCAAAACTGCCTTAAAATGAAGAAGGCAATGAGGCTTCTGCAAATTGTGGTTGGACTAAGGGAATCAAATCATCTAAGGAGGAAGGATGAGGGGGAGGGGAATTACATTTTAAACCTGTCTATGCAAAATAATAACTGAGCATTGTTTTAATTGCTCCTGTACTGGGAACACCTTTGCACAATAAAAATGGGAAACAGAAAGCTCTCTCTGCCTGCAAATAAATACAACTCATCCCTATGCACAGCTGGTGCCACTCTGCCTCCAGCTATGGAATCATGAACAGAGCAGGACATGTGCTCCTGTGACCAAGGGTTCCAGCACCCAGGTGTGGGTTACACCATCACAGTGTTTCTCCAGAAACTGGACTACTTGCAGCACAGTTCCATACTGCTTCCAGTAGCCTGTCCAGGGATTTATCAGCTGATCCTTCCCTACTCACAGCTCTGCACCAGGAGCAGGAGCAGACACTCATAAAGCCAGTGGGGAGCAGATTAGCCTCATCAGTTGGATTTTGCAGTCATATGCTCTGCAGTGATTTACCAGCAAAAGGAAAAGTGAGGTCTCTTCACTAGCTGTAAACTTGATCACCTGCCTGCCTTTCGTGCTGCTAAAACATTAATTTCAAAATAAATTAATACAGGAGAGACATTATTGCACAGGCTAGCAGGAAAAACAGGGGAGTTTTTAGGTGGGTTTGCTTTTAATCTACAGATAAACCATGTCTCCTTTTTCTTGTTTGACTTCAGCAAACCTCCTACTGTTTGCATATTTCATCAGCAGTCACCCACAAGAGGGTCAGCCCATGAGGTACAAGATCTACTTGTCAAGCACCTGCCAGAGCAAAGCATCCCAGTGTTTCAGTATTCAGGAGCCAGCATTAAATTCATCAGAGGTAGCAGCAGATGGGAGATCATTGCAGAAAACACAGGTTTTGATTCACAAACCACACGTGCTGATGCAATGCAGCAGAGTGGTTGTTTTTAGTGCAACTTAGGAAAAAGTTCTGCTCAAGGGATACTAATTTTGGTTCATGCTTCACAGTGAAATGTTTGTTACATATTGTGTGTAAAAATAGCATCAAGATGTGTACCTTAAAGTATACTGAATGAATTAGAAGGCAGTATCTTGTCCGGGTACCTTTAATGTTTGCTTTTAGGTACATTCAGGATGGGTTCTGAAAGCAAAAACTTGAAGGTGAAGTTAAAAAAAACAACAAAACTATGAAAGAAAACAAATCAGAAGAGATGAAGAAAACCTCAGCAAACCCAAGAACAAGTTGTATGATGTTTTAGAACACACAATGCAAGCAAGCAGATGGCATTTCACGACTCCTTTAACTCAGTGCCTACAGCTAAGCCATATGCATTGCTGAAACTCCTAACAGCTATGCAGAACAGCTCACATTACTAACAACTTGCTTTTCCATGTGAGAGATATTAAAAACAGAAAGAAGATATTAAGGCTACTCATTTGTTATGCTGTGAACTCCATGTTCTGGAAATTCAAGCTTTCTGATCATTACTTACAGCTACAACCAGAAAGAACATCTTAAAGAGAGTGGAGAGCAGCTGCCTGCCTGATCCTAGCTTACAATGCGAGATGGACCCATCCTAACAGCTGAGACAAGCAGTCAGCAGAGCAGAAGAGCCTGTGCATGAATCACCACTCCCTTCCCCACCTTCTCCTTTACTATAAGGAACTGAGAGTTAATTGGTGTAAAGCTACTTACACACACCTCGTGTCACTTGACCCTGATGGAGCTCTCTCTGGTCTTGTGCAAGCTGGAGAAGTGAACCCAAATTCAACTCAGCATCTTCTCAGCACTGGTTTGGAGTAGCTACTGTCTCAGGCAACAGCCAGCAACCCAGCCCTCTTTATGTCTCAGGCAGTCAGAGGGGTCTTGGTGCCTTTTTCTGCATGCTGTATGTGTTTTATAGACTTCTTAAAACCTTCAGCAGAAGTTTTGGATTAAATTCTATTGATTCCACCAAGGATTCATAGGCTACAGATTAAAAAAAAAAAAAAAACAAACTTCCCTCATTACTTGGCTAAAGCAGGAGCAGTAAAGCTCCTCAGAGAAGAGATTAGAGGTGGCAATAAACAGGTAGCAAAAGTCATCAAGTCTTGTTTTACAGAGTTGCCCCAGAGAAGAAGAAATACCTGCTGTGAGGCAACTAAAAGGTAAATGTGTTTTGAAGATCATGTAGGGAAGAGGATCCTGCTCCTACTGCTAAATAATCACCTGGGCACCATCTCTGCCGTGCAGCAACCTGTCAGGCAATGCAGACAGAGGGTTGGCTGCACACTGAGCTAATAAAAGCAAGTGACAGGCCTTTTGCATATTTTGGTGCTGCTGTTACAGTCCCAAAGGATGCAGAAAAAACAAGCCCAGCTAACTTGTACGTCTAGAAATTTCCTGGCAGGGAACACAGGTCTGTGGGAACAGGGAAAAGACTGATCCTGGAGCAGCCCCAGGTGAGCCCTGGTTCTGGCAGCGCCCTGGCACTGAACTCCAGCCCTGGGACTCAACTCCAGCCCTGCTCAGCACACACACTGCTATGTGCCAGAACTCCTCTAGAGAGGAGGAACATGAGCACCCCCTCTCCAACACCCCTTCTGCCGGCAGTCCCCTTCCTGGCAGAACATCACCTGTCACAGTCGGGCTGCTGGCCAGTGCCAGCAAATACACTGAACTGGCCTCCCCTCTGCCCTTCCCCTGGGAAAAGAGTCCTGCAACACAGGTCACCATTGGCACTTTCCCATTGCACAATCTGATTTCAGCTCTGATTCATGGTTCACTTTATAGGCACCACAGTTTAATAGGTTCTTCTTGGCTCCATTTCATGTTGGAAACAGCTGCCACCATTTCCTCCTGTTTTGTGATACAGATGCAGTAGTTTTGTGCCTTTGTTCTCTTTTACTTCTTTAAATCCTTGTGTTATGCAAACAGATCAGTAAAAGAAAGAATCAAAGTCATCATTCCATGCAGGGAAATTTTTCATTTGTCTTTCTGTTCGCCATCTTTCATTAATGATGCACAAACTCTTATCTTTTCCTTGCTTAATCCTTTACCCTTCTGCATCCTTTATACTCTGTGATGTACACAGGCTTCTGTGTTACAAGCTCTTCAAAGACATCATTACTCTTTACATTTATATGCACTGAAATAATCTTTGTAATCTGTGATCAAAGACTTGCTATATCTGGCTGCACTCATTTTCTTTATTTACTTTTCCTAGTCAGTCGTTTTTATTTATATCAATTTTTGCTGCAAGGTTGTGATTTCTGAGCCACCAGATCAGAAATTCGAGGCAATTCCAAGCGGCATCAGTGGCAACGTGTTGGTAATCTGACCAAAGTGCCATGTGCCACCACTCAGAAAGGCAGAGCTTAATCAACACCAAACTTTCAAGAGCAGGTAAATCTCAACTGAATTTTCAAGCCCTTTAATGGTCAGTCCCTAATTTGCAAGTCTTCATCCAGTCTGCCTTTTGTCCCATGAACCTATCCACCAACACCTCCTAAAGGGTAGATGCCAAAGCACCATCATTGCTCAGACTTCCTTCCATGCTACCTTTAACACTTGGGCAGAGCTTCCTTTGCATACTCCCAAACTTGCAGTCCCTCCTTCAAACTTCTGTGTCAGAGGAGGTGACATTTTAGATGCTGAAATTTCACCACACTGCACTGCTGCTCCTTTTCCTCTTCCAAATCTGTAGCCTTCTGTCGCTTTTTCTTATGTTTCAGGTTGTGTCCTTATGTGGCACTTGGCATAGTTGAGTCCCAACCCATAAATTAATTAAAATGAAACCCAAATGAGCTGACAAGTAACAGAGAGTGGTAGCATTTTAGATTAGCAACACATAGAAAAATCTCCACTACCTCTGAGATATTTCACACCTAACAAACTTGAAGGAATGGTTTCCTTACCTCGGCCCAAATATTTTGCTAACTTTGGGCTTCTTTGACTGGAGGCATTAAAAAAGTGCCAATAAGACAGGCACAAACATGAAGAAAAGAGGTGGGCATGTAGTTTTGAATCAGCAAAGCTTATATCACACTACTGACTTGAAGGAAAAGAGCAACCAGTTGATGACCTCATCACCACTCACATCACTTCAACTTCTCCCCAAAGCCCATGAGGCTGAATGAAGTGATTTACTAACCACAGCAAGTTAAGGATGTGATCCTTATAATTAGTCCATTAAAACACAACAAATGAAGATATTTATGCCCACAGTATGCTCCCAGAGCAGCACCATGTGAATTATGGCAGCATTCCAAGGGGAAAACAGAATTTTTTTTTTTTTTTTTACTCAGGGAATCTTTTCTGGAGGTGTTTTACATTTTGGTGTTAATCTGTCCAAGAGAAGGTGGAGCACAATGTAATACTTGGTGTGATTTGCATGTGGATGATCCACAGCTAGACAATGAGGTCCAAAGAGTGCAGAAAATTATTCTGATGGAGTTTTTAGCCAGTGAAATGCTGAATTCTCTTCATGCTTTCAATCCATAAACTTTTTTTTTTAAATAAATTCACATTCTTCTATCCTCCACTTCCGCCCAGTTCCCCTCCTTTCTTTACTTCCTCAGCCTTTCGTTTCACAAAGCTAAAATTTCTGCTTTCCCCACAATTGCCTCAACATTCATAGAATCATAGAATGGTACGGTTGGAAGGGACCTCAAGGATCAGCCAGTCCCACCCCCCTGCCATAGGCAGGGACCCCTCCCACTAGCACAGCTCACTCAAGGCCTCCTCCAACCTGGCCTTGAACACCTCCAGGGAGGGAGCAGCCACAACCTCCCTGGGCAACCTGTGCCAGTGTCTCACCACCCTCACTGCAAACAACTTCCTCCTAACATCCAGTCTAAATCTCCCCTCTGCCATTAGGAATTAACCTTGGATGCTGAACTGTCAGGACTGCTTTCTGAACCCAACTTCTCCTTTGGAAATGTGCATCTGCGCTCTGAAACACTTTTCAGCTCCTCAAGGTTATGTTAGTTTGTTATTTGATTCCAGGGTGGAGGGCACTGTAGTGCTTAGATGTCTTCTGCATCAATATGCCTGGTTTAAAGAGGGGGATTAAGGTTTGCTTAGGGTTGAGTTTTTTTGTGGTTGTTTTGGAGACTTTTTATTGGTAGGCTGTTTGCACAACATGTGATCCAACACAGTTTTAGAGATAAACAACACTGCAAAGAACCTACCAAAATAATTTATTCTTTTTTCAAGTTGGAAGTGCTAAATAAACATCATCGATTCGCAACTCCCAACTAATTTTTAAAGGCCCCTATAAAACCAGCAACTATTTAATAAACATCAGCATTATGAAACCTCAATAACAGCAGCACAAACTCTCAGTAACACCAGCACAAAACCTCAGTAACACCAGCACAAAATGTGCCTGAGGAATTAACAGCAACATCAATGGGAATGTGCATCCGTAGGCTTTCGACCCCGAAATTACAAACCCCAGAACTCAGCAACTATTTTTAAAACACTGTGAAAGGCAGGTCCTTTGAAGATTTGTCTATCACTAACTGGCAGGTTGAACAGCTGCTAATTTTAGCATCATTTCTTCTACTTTGTTTACAATCCTGTTCTTCATGTGATTTCACCCATTCAGCAAGAGAGCAGCAGTGAATGTTAGCTACACGCCATGCTGCTCCCTCGGGTGCCTGAACCTAAGCCTTACCTGTCAGTGAATGGTATTGCAGATCTCAAGACAGCAACTAGGACAATGACCCTGCCCATGTACTCAGCACTGGTAAGGCCATACCTTAAAACCTGGAGGTTTTTAAGGCCAGGCTGGATGTGGCTCTGAGCAACCTGATCTAGTGTAAGGTGTCCCTAGCCATGGCAGGGGGGTTGGAACTAGGTGATCCTTGAGGTCCCTTCCAGCCCTGACAATTCTATGATTCTATGATTAAATATTGTGTTCAGTTTTGGGCCACTCACTACATGAAGGGCATTGAGCTGCTGGAGTAGGTGCAGAGAAGGGCAATGAAGCTGGAGAGGGGTCTAGACAACAAGTCTTGTGAAGAGCAGCTGGGTTTGATTAGTCTGGACAAGGGGAGGCCCAGTGGAGCCTTTCTTGCTCTCTCCAACTCCCTAAAAAGAGATTGGAGAGAGGTGAGGGTTGGTCTTCTTTCCCAAGGAACGAGTGATAGGGTAAGAGGAAATGGCCTTAAGTTATTCTAAGAGAGGTTTAAGTTGGGCATTAGAAGGAATTCCTCCTCCAAAAGGGTTGCCAAGTCCTGGCACAGGCTGTCCAGAGGAGTGGTGGAGTCACCATGCCATGGCAGTTTAAAAGCCATGCAGACATGGTGCTGAGGGACATGGTTTAGTGGTGAGCTGGCAGTGCTGGACTAATGGATGGACTCAATGATGTGAAAAGTCTCTTCCAATCAAAATGATTCTTTGATTCTATTCCTTATGTAAATTCTGATGCACTGGAAGCCACCAGATAGAAAATGCAGCCTTGATAAACTGAACTACTGCAAATAGTAACTGGACTCACTGTGTTGGGGTTTGGAGGTGCAAAGAGCCTGCAGATAGCAGTGCCTTAAATCTGGCACCATGTCTTTGAAGGGCTGGCCCTGCTCTAGAGAGTCAGGAGCTGGCTAGGGACACCATAGAGATGGTTCCTGCTGCAGACAAGGAAACACTGATCCATACTGGGTTGCTGCTGTGAGTCAGCACTTTTCCAGGATCAATATCCCTGGATATAACCCTCATGCTCATTCAGCTCTTTAGAAGCAAAGAAGAGTGACATATATATGGGGCAAAATTTTCTCTGCCTAATATAATACTATGGATGATCACAGGATCATCTGCTTGAGTAAGGCAAAACCTTAACAACCTCTATCAATAGCAATATTAGCATTAAAACTGCAGCAGCACACCAAAGCCATTTTTATGTCCTCAAGTGCATTGAAAAACAATAGTAAATAACTCTTGCAGAGAGGTTAGAAACACACACTCTAGGACTAGAGCACTGCAAGGACTAATTACAAAACCAGTTCAACGCTATTTAAAATATCAGTCCTCAGAGTTAACAGCCCACAAACCAAATCATGCCCCTGGCCAAGCAACTTAACTGCAGTGGGAGCACTCCACAGGCTTTTTATGGCAAAGACTCAGCTCCACAGAAAGACAAATTCAAGTCGTTGTCACTGATGCTGAGCCAAAAAAGCTTTCTGGCTTTAGCATTCCTCTCTGCAAGGTCAGAGGTGACCACAGGACTTTTATTATTGCTCACAGATCATTTCATTCGAGTCATACATGAATACAATCCAAGGAGCTAATTAAAGACATAAACCTTCCCCTGAACTGGATTAAGAGTTGTCTTTTCTTTTCTTTTTTTTTCTTTTCTTTCCTGAGGAGGATTTTTTTTTTTTTACAGCTTGGAGTTACATATTTTCACAAGACAACGCAGAATGAAACAGGGAAGCAAAGAAATACATGTTTTACCAAAAGCCAATAAAAAGGAGACAGATTAGCTTTCAATCACACAGAAACAGGTCAAAGAAGTAAATCTAACTTTGCAGAGCTATAAAGGAAAGATCCATCTTTGTCTCCCCAGTTTAAATAAAAGTTTGACAAGAAAGTTAATAATACGAAAGAGAAAAGAGGATTTATAAAAATCTTTCTGCAGAAGTAAATAATTGAAACAAGCCACAGACCTCAGAAATTATTGTAGCTCCATTTCAGCATGAAAAAAAAAAAAAAAACCAACAAAAAAACCCAAACCAAACCCTGCTGAATTTAGCACAGTCTGCAGAATGCCACGGAATGCCAACACTTTAGAATGCCAGCTTCCATAAAATGAAGCAATTTTGGAAGCTTCACTGTTACAAAAATTAGAGCATCATAGAATCAGGCAGGGTTGAAAGGGACCACAAAGAACATCCAGTTCCAAGCCCTCTGCCACGGGCAGGGACACCTCACACCAGATCAGGCTGGCCACAGCCTCATCCAGCCTGGCCTTAAACACCTCCAGGGATGAGGCTTCCAACACCTCCTTGGGCAAGCCCTGCCAGGCTCTCATCACCCTCATGCTGAACAACTTCTTCATAACACCCAGTCTGAATCTACCCATTTTCAGCTTTGTTCCATTCCCCCCAGTCCTGTCTCTACCTGACATCCTAGAAAGTCCCTCCCCAGCTTTTTTTAGGCCCCCTTAAGATACTGACAGGCCACAATAAGGTCACCTGGGAGCCTTCTCCTCTCCAGACTGAACAGCCCCAACTCCCTCAGGCTCTCCTCACAGCAGAGCAGCTCCAGCCCTCTGAGTATCCTTGTGGCCCTTCTCTGAACACCTCCAGCACCTCCATAGCCCTCTTGTAACAGTGGCTCCAGAACTGGATGCACTACTCCAGGTGTGCTCCCACCAGTGCAGAGTAGAGGAGAATCACTTCCCTCACCCTGCTGCCCACACTGCTCTTGATGCAGCCCAAATTAGCCAAAATTCTACCAACATCAGCACCTTCCTGCCCATGAACACACTCAAAGCAAGGGGGATAAAGATGAGACTCTGAGCCCGTTGTCTCTTCCTTGGCTGCTTTGGAGCGTGCAAAGAGAAACAGGCTGCCCAGGGAGGTTGTTGAGTCTCCCTCTCTGGAGATAGTCAAGTCCTGCCTGGATGTGCTCCTGTGTGATCTGGTCTAGGTGATCCTGCTCTGGTAGGGGGTTTGGACTGGAGGAGCTGTCTAGGTCCCTTCTAGCTGCTAACCTTCCATGATTCTGTCAAACTGCAACACTCACTTTTGTAACGCTTCTAATTAAACCCCAGCCTGCCTCCTTCTCAGCAGCCCCACCACAGAAGGGGTTTGCCAGTAAACATCAAGCCATGCTCAGAAGTAAAAAGCTTTTCTAGGAGAAGTCCTAGCACACATTCTAAGGAACAAGGTTCCTGAGGAAACAACCATGGCCTCAGTAACAAAGGTAATTTCCTCCAGCAATAACTCAGAGGGTCATTCCCTTCTGCAGCTGCACTGCAGAAAGACTTCTCTCAGTCTCTCTTACAGGAGCAATTTCCACAAAAACCTTCCAAAAAGATATGCTTTCACCTTAAGCCCAAACTAGTCAACATTTTTTTCCAATTAAAAAAACAAAATAAAATAAAACAATTAAAACTCCACTCCAGGAGCTCACATAGTCCACCACTCTCATGCACTCAGGAGTTAAATGCACTGTTCCTAGAACGAATTATTCTCCTTGGAGAGCCTGTGATGGTTTTGAAGCTGGGCAAGCAACCTACTCCTTAGCACCAGCTGGACAGGTTTTAGCTAGCAAATTTGCTGCTAATTCAGTAGTTCAAGACATCAGCAAGAGCTTCCTATTTCTTGCTTTCCCTCGGGCACATCCCAATCTTTTCTGCTCTCCTGCTAAAGGTCTGGCGTTCGTTACTTCGCCCACAGCAGGCACCTAGTGAGGCTTACTAGGCAAGGGGCAGAGGTTTTGTGGAGCCTTCTGGACTGGTTTTAAGGGATCAGATGATCTCCTTTAATCCTAAATGTTTACCTACATTTCATCATTGCCACTCTTATCTCTGTACACCCCTAATATTCTAGGGGCTGAAGAACATATGCATTCCTCAGCTGTGAGTGACCAGTAAATCACTCCAGCTTCTGCTCTTGCAGCCTTATTCTCCCACCTTGATTGAGCCTTATTTCCTCAAAGCTGCTTTCTGCAATGTCTGATTCCCCAGAACTTTAAATTGTAGCTCAGAAATGAGTGCAGATTATTTGGCCTGTCTACTTATCAGCTTTGGAATGCTAATCTAAAGTGATGACTACCTCACTTCTCTATGTTTTCTCTTAGCCAACATTGTAATTTCAAATATTATCTGATTATATTCCTCCCCTGATGAGTTCAAAAGGAAGGGAAAAAAAAAAAAAGGCAGTAACTAAGATGCATGATTTAATTGCAGGAGGAAAAATAAAAAGGCTCTGCAGAAGTTTCACATGGCAAAATCAGCAGCAAATGTCATTTGCCATGAAATAAGTTGTCGTGTCGTAGAGTGTGTGCAGATGAAAATGAGCAGTAATTCCACAAGGCAGTGCTTGCACACTGGCTGTGAGATCTGAAACTCATTATAAAGGATAGAAAGACACAGAAAAAACAGCAATCATGACTGAAACACTGGGGAGTCACAGGAGAGACAACAGGTAGGGAAAGCTCAGTTTGTTAAGGTCAAAGACTGAAGCCATTTGGGGCCAAATCGCTGGGAAATAAAACTAAAACTGAATGTTGTTAAACTTCTGAACTCAAACTTCTTTTTTAAATACACACTAACACTTAGCACTGGGTCTCATTTTATCCAGGACTTCTGTTACTATGAAAGAGTAATCTCCTAAAGAGAGGAAATAATACTTGAGTAATAGGATTTGCTTACTTGATAGCAAATGTACTCCACACACTGCTACTGAATCAGAAGCAGGTGATGGATGCTACTGATGACACTTGAGAAAGATATTCTAGGCCAAACTGACTGGAGAGAGCAACAGGAGTGCAATGAGGCTAATCAGAGATTTGCAAAGCATGACATGAAGGCAGATTAGAAATATTAAGTGTTGTGTACCCTAAAGAGAAGGTGACTCGTGGGGGGGATCTCAAAGTCTTCACTTACACTGAGTAGAATATAATCTTTTTCCCACACCTGTGACAGATCAGACACATTACTCAGTTTTCTTGACTAATTACAAGAAGATTCAGGGTAAACTTGAAAACCCCTTCGTAATGGCAAGGACCAGGAGACAGAATACATTAGCTGAGCTTCTCTCTTCCATTGGAGATCCTTCAGAACACATTGAATAAATATCTGTCAGGATTAATATATAGTTGATCCTGCCTTGGGGCTGATGGATGAGCTACATGACCTCTCCAACACCCTTCCAGATTATCTTACCATGATTCTGTTATGCAGCTGCTCACAAAACCAGGGGCTGGATTTGATAACTAAAAAGGCTGTGTCTGACATTCTTTAGGAACTCATGACTGGCAGCAGATAAATCTCATTTTCAGGTACCACAGGACTAAAGCTTCTTCTGCTGTTGCAATCACTATCTTTAAGTAGCTGGGAACACACACAGGAGTTGGGGTAATTTCCATTCTTCAGTTTGGAAGCCAGTTCTGAAGGGTGGCAGATTAGGGGCACTGCAATTGTGCTAAGGAGCATTTCAGCCAAGTTTTATCTGTTAAAAGCACCCTCGAAATGCAGAGATCTTTAAATCTTTAAAGTTGTTCCCTTGAAAGACTTTTCATTTTGCAGAAGTGCTAAAGGTTTAACTAACAGAGCTTGATACCCAGCCTGGGAGATACCTGGGAAACAAATAAAGAGTTCAAACATCATTTTGGAGAATTTAAAATGCAAGAACTCTTCCAAGTCATTCACTGGCAAGGCTCCCAAATCATTCCTGCTTAATATAGAGTCATATCTGGAGTTGGAAGGAACCCATAAGGATCAATTAGCATACTAGCTGAGTGAGTGAGTTTCCACTTTTAATGCAGTCAAGAAGGCTCCAATGAAGCAGATTACTGAAAAATGGAATCTTTGGCCTTTCTGAGATCCAGTTCATAGCAATAAGATTTCATATGTTTTAAATAAAGATTATCTCCACTCGCAGGAGTCATTTGTCAGAAGAAAGTATTTTAGAAGATGCTGGCAATGACTCTAAAGAATCTATCCTCCTAATGATTCTTCTCCTGTGTCTATACTCACCACCTGTGCTTCTAACATCTGCAATCTGAACTCTCTTAATAAATCTTTCAGACACTGGGAAGAGATGGGATTTAGAGTTGCCTGAATCAATGACCTCCAACTCTGACTATATCCCATTTTGGACATCCTTAAGATGTTGAGTTTTGTTTGTTAATTGGGGCTAAAATTGATTTACCTTACAACATTCTATGACAGCACTTAAGGTGCAGGCAAATCAAAGCAGTCCTCCTCACCAGGGTACATGCAGTAAGGTATGAGATTTCTGCATCTGATGTAGCATGCAGTGACCTCTCCACCACCTCTGCCATCAAGCAAAAAAAATAAAACAGAGCTGAACTGTCTGTTGGCTTTCAAAGTAATGACTGGAGACCAGAAGGTGAGAAGCTGCCTGTATCATGTCCCACACACTCCCACTGCAGATTAGGACTAGGTCCTGTCTCTGAGCCCATGAGCTGAGCTCCTTTTGCTTGGCATTGCTCAGTTCCTCTGTGAAGCTGTTTATGACACAATCTGTTTGGATCACACAGTCCATTCATCCAGATCCCATGCAAATTAAATCAAAGCCTCAGCTTTCATTAAAGCCATCCTTGTTTGTGTGGCAAGATGAGTATTTTGACTTCATCACAGCCCAAGCATTGAATCCCTAAAGCCACTCGGCCACGAGTGACACCTGGTGTTGCTCACCTGTTTACAGCTAACTCCTGAAGTACAATTCTGAGGATCAGATAAGATCACTGAGTTCACTGCAGTTGCTACTCCTTGAATCAAGTAATAAACAGAGAGTGGGGATCCCTTGTGCCCTGGGAGGTTTTGGGCATACCTCTCCAGAAAAAGAGGCCAAGAGATGCACACAGATCAGGCAGCTGGGGAACAGGAACTAGAGACCACGGTGCAGCAGAAACAGGCAAACAAACAGAGCCTTTCCACCACCTCTGGAAAAGGCTTTTCTAAAAAGGCAAGGAAACTTCTGGATTGAAAGAGTATTTCCAGTGGAAAACAAAACTGAAGGCTTTTCCCTTCCCTGCAAAAAGCAAACCCACAAGAACCTCAACCACAACAAAATCAAAGCCACGCACACATAAGAAAACAAACAACAGTTTCTGTTTGTTGGAGGTGCTTACATGAGGACTCCCTATCTATGTCATTTCCTCTCCCCATGTTAACAGTCTGTGTTGGTGAGGAATAACTGCCACAAATGAATTAAAAAACCCAACAATCTGTGTTTTCAAAATCATTTGTTCTTAGCAACAATGACTTTTCTCTCCTCCCCCAGTACAGGTAAGTTTTACAAGACAAGATGCCATCAACTTTTACAGGAATCCATTGCAGTGACAATGGCAAAGTTCATGTTAAAAGCTCAGTTCTTACCTCGTTAGGAGAAACTGCACAATGGAAACCATTGGGCAGTGCTGTACGGTGACAGTGAGAGCAGAAGAGGGGGAAAAAATCCTTTCCCAAATCCTACTTTTACACCTTATTTTGCCCTGCACTCCTCAATAGAAAGGAACATTCACATAAGCTGCTTTCCAGAGCTCCTTGTTGACTAACAGCTGGTTGAGGATGAAGCAATGCTGGGAGAAGCTTTACAACTTCACCTCAGTGCTGCAGGTTTCATCTTAGTTACAAATCCCTTGCATAGAGGGAACAAAGGAGGTTTTTATCTTCACTAGGTCACTTAGCTCACTAAGCTACTGAACTTTGTATTTTCCATCCTCTCTCTCCAAGGGAGGAAGGAAGTCATGAAAAGTCAACATATTAAACCATCCAACTGCTTTTAGAAGCATAAGACAAACTCACACATCCAAAGTTTTGTTCTAGCTGGGATTTTCAGACTTACCACAGCACTGTATTATGCAGCTCATGAACTGAAATGGTGCTTTTGAAGCCTCTCTAGCTTTTCAGTTAAATATGCATTGATTTTTTTTTATTTATTTTTTAAAGAGATGCATTATTAATTAGGCAACAGAACAGAGCAGCTTCCCTGGAATTATTCCAGTCTGTGACTGAAAAACATAAGCAGGATGCCATCCAGAATAAAACCCCTTAGTAACTCAAAAGGAAGATTTCACACAGCAAGCTCAGTTGCTAGCCTTTCAAAAAAGAACACTAGGACACAACCTTTTCTCTTTCCAGTTTATGCTGGGAAGAGTAGAGTAACTCAGAGGCCAGGTTAGGATAAGTGACTCTCAGTCCCTGCAGGTTGAAAGTGGCACAAGGACTGTTTGGGGGATTGTTGAGGGAAATTCTACCCTTTTCTCTTCTCATATCCAAATCCAGATTTCCCTTAACAGACTCACAGCCTGCAGGGAAGATGCCAGAAGAACTAACAAGTCCCATGCAACATTGCCATGCTTCTTCAACAGCAGAATAATCTTACTACTTGAAATACTAAGTCCTTACTACTAGAAATACTAAATCCACAGTCTGATTTGAGATGCTGGACAAAGAAAAACTGGTATTTTTTTAATGACTTCATTTTAAGTGTGCCACGCTTACCTTGTAGAGCCAACTCTGATCCTGATGGCTGAGTGCACACATGCACTGCAGAGCTGGAAGTCAGCAGTACTCAGCCCAGCAGAGGCAGGGAATACTGAAAGATGCTTTCCCATTCACAGAGCCAAAGACAGTCTTCAGAGCAGATTACAACAATCTTCCTGGCACTCTAACTTGTGCTTGCTGGCATTGCAAGAGATTGACAAGGAGGTAACCTAGTCCAGGCCTGGAAATGAATGACAGGAAGGACAATCAGCATGGCAGCCACCAAAGAAGTTCTTCACTCCTCTTTAGGGTGTTACATTACATTAGTGTCTAAATACTCACTTTTTACACAAGTACAAATGAAAATGCAAGTTTCAGTTAATGAAGCACCAGCCACAGAGTGCTTGATAGAGCACAGCAAAGCAGTCTGTTGGAAAAGTTGCCTCTTCTCTCTTTGCACAATGCAGCCTGCAAGCCAGATTCAGCTGAGAAGCAGCAGTGGTGCAAGCCAAAGAGGCACCTAACAAAGCCACTACAGGGTACCTGTGTATGGCTGCTACTCATGATGCTGCACCACCATCTATTTTGAAGGGTGTGCCCCCTGCATGCAACTTCAGGCTGATCCACAAGTCAAGTCAGCACAACTTAAGCAGTTGCTGGGCAGCTGCCTACTGCCTGTTGCAAATGCAAGGAACCCCAAGTTAGCTTCACCAGCACTGAAAGAGCCTCAGCTCACTGCTGGAGACCACAAGCCCACTGCAGTTCAGCTGGCAGCTATTCCTATTGACATTTTTCTTCCTTCATGCCATTTCCAGAAAGAATTCATAAAAAACCCTCTGAAACTTCCCACATTCTGCAAAGGCCATTGCCAGTGGCACCATCATAGGAGTCATCTGCAGCAGCCTGGAGGGACACCCAGGTGCTATGCCTCCTGCTATTGAGCAAACAACTGATAAAGGTTTCAGCATCTGAAAATCCAGCCCCACATAAACTGCAGGGTACAAGGATTTGTTCAGCACCTTCTCACAGAAAGGCAGTGCAGCATCTCACAGAAAGGCAGTGCAGCAGAACAGTGTCTGCCCTCAAAAAGAGCTGGTGTGACCTTGTGCAACTTCCCTTTCATGTCAAGGCATTTAAAAAAAAATCACATTCTTCATAGTGATCTCCTGTATAACACAGGGCAGATTGAACTTCCCATACTTGGGATCAGAGCTGAGCTTTCACAAAGGTATTTGCTCCCCATTTGGACACTGTAAGTCATGGAGAATCCACCAAAGCTGCAATCAGCTGCTCCCTTGCTCCCTTGTTTTGTTCTCTGCAGATTTGTTTGATAATTTTGACATTCAAACACTGGCCTTACACAAGTGAGACTCAAAGACCTTCTGTTAGCCAAGCCTGATAACTTCTGTGGGTCCAGTTTAATTCTCATGATCTTCAGGAGCCGTGTCTCACTACACAATGTATGAAGAGTCAGCCCAAGCCCCTCCAAAGACCAAACGAGTCCACACAAAGCGCCCAAACTTAGAATGGCACTGGACAGGTCATCCCTTTGGCATTTCCTTTTAGAGGTGAGCTCTTAAACCTTCTCTACTGGTATTTCACAGGGGTTTTTACCACCCTATGTACTCATCACTTGAGATGCCTGTGCTGCAGAGCAGGATGTGCTCCAGATAAATCTTTCCATGTGCAAATCTCGAATTTGTGTTTCCAGCTGACTGGTCCACACAGAATCCAGACGCACAGATGTGCTCCACAAATGCACTCGGGTGTCACATCTCTTTTTTGACAGGTGTTGGAACTAATTCAATAAAGTTGCCTTAATGTAACTTTAAAGCATGAGAACTCCAGGCTAAATTTTAAAAAATAGTCCAGAGGGAAGCACAGAGAAGCTGACACAGCTCTTATACCGGGCTGGTCATTTTGTCTCTCTCCTCTGCCTTTTTCCTTCCCCCTTCCAGAGGGACTTGGGCATTAGGCTGAGTGTTGAACTGTCGGTTCAGATTTTCAGCCTAAGAGATGAATTTCCCTTATGACTCGAGCCATGCCCCTACTAACCTCTTGCAATTGTGTACGTGTAGTTAATCATATGCAGCTACACTGAATCTGATTGTTAAAGGCTGAATAAATATAACTACACCCTCGTTATCTTGTTTAAAGGTAGAAAGATTAATTTGAGTTCTGACTGGAAACAGTGATTCAATGAATGCTCCTGAAATGTAGCAGTTTTCAATTACACGAAGAAATTGGTCTTTTGAATTTCCACATTATGCAAGGCAAGGCAGATTCGCTTTAATCTACACGTGGGGATGTATTTGCCATCTTCACAGCGCTGCGTGTCAGTGGGGAAGAGCTGAGGCAAGTAACAAACACCTACTGTAGGCGTCTGGTGCCCTCCAGGGGCCAGCCCGGGTACAGCTTCAGGCAAGACACCGAAATTTTTCAGCAATCGAGCAAATAGAGTAAACATTGCATTTTATTACCCTGCCTTAAAAGAGTGCGGGCGACATCGTTCATGCTGCTCTCAGCGGAGCCTTTCTCTCTGCGGTCCCACATGCTTGATCAAGGAGGATCAATGCATTTGGCAACTTATAGAATCATACAATCATAGAATGGTAAGGTTGGAAGGGACCTCAAGGATCATCCAGTTCCAACCCCTTGCCATAGGCAGGGACACCTCCCACTAGCACAGGTCACTCAAGGCCTCCTCCAACCTGGCCTTGAACACCTCCAGGGAGGGAGCAGCCACAACCTCCCTGGGCAACCTGTGCCAGTGTCTCACCACCCTCACTGCAAACAACTTCCTCCTAACATCCACTTTCAATCTCCCCTCTGCCACTTCAAACCCATTGCCCCTTGTCCTGTCATTCCAAGACCTTGTCAATAGTCCCTCCCCAGCCTTCCTGTAGCCCCCTTCAGATCCTGGAAGGCTACTCTAAGGTCTCCTGGAAGCCTTCTCTTCTCCAGGCTGCAGAGCCCCAACTCTCTCAGCCTGTCCTCACAGCAGAGCTGCTGCAGCCCTCTCAGCATCTTCGTGGCCTCCTCTGGACCCACTCCAACACTTCCATGTCCTTCCTGTGCTGGGGGCTCCAGAACTGCACACAGGACTGCAGGTGGGGTCTGAGGAGAGCAGAGCAAAGGGGCAGAATCCCCTCCCTTGCCCTGCTGCCCACACTGCTCTTGCTGCAGCCCAGCACACAGTTGCTGTCTGGGCTGCACTCACACTGCAGCCTCATCTTGAGCTTTTCATCACCCCAGACCCCCAGGGCCTGTTCTTCAGGGCTGCTCTGCAGCCATTCCCCACCCAGCCTGCAGTTGTGCTTGGGATTGTGCCTACCCAGGTGCAGGACCTTACACTTGGCCTTGTTGAATTTTATTAGGTTGGCTTGGACCTACTTCTCCAGCCTGTCTAGGTCTCTCTGGATGGCATCCCTGCCATCCCTGCCCTCTTCCACCTTCCCTGCCTGGATTCCTAAGAGGACAAGGTTTATATTTGATCATGTTGTGTGTCTGTCCTTCCTCTTCCATTAGTATGGAAGAAGCCCTTTGCCTGGATTGCACTAAACCTGCAGGACAAGTAGAAGTGCTGTCCTACATGTGGAGAGCATTCATGTAAGTAGGCATCGAGAAATGAAACCAGGTAAAGTCAGTGCCCCAAATGCCAGAAGGTTTTGAAGCATCAGCTCAGTTCTCACAACTACTACAGACTGAACCACAGGCTGAAAAACACAACTAAACTCAAACTCGTAATTTCCATTCATGTCATCAGTTACTTCTTATGTCCATTTTTTGTCTGTTGACATATTTGGAGATCATGAGACTTCAAGAGCTAAAAGCTGCTGAAGGATGTTCTGTGATGCCAGCTGCACAAGTCAGCTTCTGACCAGAACTGCTGAAAGAATTAGCTCCTCCCTCCCACTTGCCCTGCAAAGGCTCTTTGGTCATGTCAAGAACTGAGACTTTAAAGGTTAAGAGAATCCAAAAACATCCCCAACATAATTAGTATCAGATATTTTTTCCAAGCCTTCTTTCATCTGCAAGTTTGAAGTGGAAATTAAGTCTGGGGAGCTACTGCAGATCATCTTTATGCAGTTACGGCTTATGATGAACTACCCCACTCCAGCAGCACTCCCCAAGCTATGGCATGACAACTCTAAATGGAAGACCTGTAGCAGCAATGACATAACATCAATTCCCAGTCTTTAACATGCCCACCAGCTAGAACACTTCTGGTTTGCTGCTGTATTTGACTGCAGAGCTCATGGATGAAGAATTACTTCAGAAATGAGAATGGCAGGTAATTAGCAACACATGCTGTCTTCCATTACTTTGTTTTGTTCTCCTAAAATCATTTCCCATCCGTGCTTCTTCCCACTGTTTTCAAGGTTTACTCGTAGCCAGCTTCAAACTCAAAAAGCAGCTTGACTTTTGGCAGCTCTGCTGTGTTGTTTTTGCAACCTGACATGTGAGCCTAGTCCCAAACAGCTGCAAACTGGACAGCGAACAGTCAGAACTCTGACTAGCTTCACTGAGCTGTGCACAAGTCCACTCTTAGCAGAGATAAAACTTTTTGCCTCCCAGGTAGACTGCATGACATCAGCCTCTTATTAAGAGGGAAACATCAGTTGATACATAAACTGATACACCAAATCATTACTGGCCCGTGGGGGACCTCAGACCTACTGCTGCTTGTGCCGCTTTTGGTGAAGGCAGCAAAAACTAAAACAATACCTCACTGATCCTGCCTCAGCAGAGCTGTTTTCCACAGAATCACAGAAACATCCAGGTTGGCAAAGCCCCTCAGGATCACCAAGTCCAGCCTAGAACCCTACTCTACAGGATTCACCTTAAACCATATCTCTAAGCACCACATCTAAACAACCTTTAAACACATCCAGGCTGGGTGACTCCACCACCTCCCTGGGCAGCTCATTCCAGTCCCTGATCACTCTCTCCATGAAAAACTTTTTCCTAATGTCCAATCTAAACCTCCCCAGCCTCAGCTTGAGGCCATTCCCCCTTGTTCTGTCTCCACTTATCTGTGAGCAGAGCCCAGCAGCAGCCTCTCCACAATGTCCCTTCAGGTAATACATTTAGCCTGATTAAGGTGGGAATTCTGGAAGAACAATCTCTATTGCATTTCATACCTTCCACTTGCTGAAGCATGAAAGAAACCCATGTCTCTTTATTTTGACGACCCACAGGTTTGCCAGCACTGGGCATTCGTTGCTCAGAACTGCATCCTCTCCCCAGGACCTGCAGGTGGCATGGTCCTCTTGCATATATCTAATCTATGCTCTATAATCTTATGAGGAGGGGGGGGGGAAGGAAGGGAGGAAGGAAAGAAAAGGCAGGGGGGAGGCAAAACTTTCTAGATGAAAAGAGGTTTCCAAGATTATGTACTGATGTATGATTTATTTTGTTCAAACCCATCAATTTAAACAATTGCTTTATTTGCCAGAGGCTGTGCTGGATTAGATTTAGAGAACACTGACAAGGAAAGATGAATGCTGGAGAACACAAAATGAGTTAAAGGAGACTGACAATGAAATACACACCCAGCACTGCGCTCCGAACCACAGACTATGAAGACTCACGAAAAGCACGACTCATATTGATCACAGCAGCAGCAAACATCTCCAAATAATGAAGCAATCCCCATCTTTAAAGTTCAGGCTGTATTTTTAGCTGGGCAGCATCTCACAGCAAAGGTTTTGCTGAGTGACTAATCCTTTAAACTCCTAACAAGGTATTTTACCCTCACTGCCAAGTCGTCAAGTGGGGGAGATGCAGAGTTGTTCATGTGCCACCCTTCCAGGCAGAAGAAGCTGAAAATCAGTATTTCAGGTGGCTCTAAATGTGTGTGTGTGTGTCTGTGTCTGTGTCTGTGTGTCTGTGTGTGTCTGTGTGTGTGTGTTCAGCTTGAAACACCTTTCAAAAGGATGTACTCATCTTGATGAAGTAGGAACTTGTGTCTTTGTGCAGCAACCAGCCACTTCAGAACACTCAGCCCAACATGCCATTCAGCCCAGCTATGGACATTCTTCACATGAAGCCATCCGAGTTGCTCTTAAATTTATCCACATTGACATAGAATCACAGAATCATAGAATGACCTAGGTTGGAAGGCACCTTAGAGACCATCTACTCCAACCTCCCCACCATGGCCAGGGATGCCTCTTAACTAGACATGACATCTAGCAGACCTCCACTGGGTGTCTTTTAAGCTGACTGCACTGTACATACATAAATACAGAACAAATCAGAAAGGAAAACATCTCTTAGTAACAGCCTTGAAATCTACAGCTCCACTATGATGGATTTCCACTGGCTATTAAATTCATGAGCAGCTTTTTCAAGGCACAGTACAAGCTCTAGAACTTCCACATCCAGTGGCAAATTACACACCCTGTGTTTGCTCACAGGAATTATCAGAGACCTTGCTCCAGTGCACTTCTCTTGAGACAGAGACTAGGTTTCCTCACAAATGCATTACATGGCTCCTGGGGAGATCCTCCCATGTTAATTCTTACAGGCTCATGACAAAGAAGATCTCCAAAGTGATCCAACCAGGAGAAAATAAATAAATAAATAGATTGGGTTTGGGGGTTTTTTTTGTGTTTTTTTTTTTTTTCAGATCAGGTCTTCCAACTTCCAACTGCAGGGACACCTCAGCCAGCAAAGCTAACAGGGATAGACAAAGGGATGGTGCAGAGGGAGGATCACTGACCCCAGCCCCCATGGAGAGATGAGCCTTAGACTCCTCAGTGATCACAGCATCCTCTTTCCCAGCCCTACAGCCACTATCAGATACAGGATCTCAGTCTTTACATTGAAGCTACCAGGACATTGATTCCAGCAGGAAAATATGCACTGATATATTTACATTTGGGTCAGCTGCCAAACTGCCTCAAAATGGGGAAGAAATGCTGAGGCCTAACCACTGAAATTAATGGCTGTGATACCCTGGCCACAGAACTGAGCGATTCAGGACATGTGACAACACTTGAGTAATCAAAACTGCTTTTGAAAATAAAACTACAGCTAATCAGGGTGGTCTTGTTTCCCTTAACTGCATTAAAGAGTCATTACCTCCAAATTCATTACATCAACACAGTGCTTCTTAAAGGGATAGACCTAGGCAATGCTGCAGGGCTCTGGAGATGCTGATTCTCCATCCTTCAGTCTCTTCCATAATGGCCAAGTTCTTTCAATCAACAGCTAGAAACATTAAGCTTCTCATTTCTCTGTTCAAAACTTCTTGCTACCCTTTACTGGCACAGAGTCTTGCTGAGCTTGGGAAGGAAATCAGACTGCTCATATGTATCAGCATATTTTCTCCCCTGAGCCTAAATTTAAAGCAGACAACATGTTTCAGAACTATTAATTTACATGAGATACTTTAAGTACAGCATAGGAGTGTCCCAGAGTTTTCCTTCTCATGGTTCTAGCTTCATTAATCAACTCTGCCTTGCCAAAATATATTATAGGAAGATGTCTGCAGCCACTGTGGTCTAAGGCATAATCATACCTCAGAGATTAATATTTACAAGCCAGAGTCTCCTCTAACAGGGACACAAGAAACCAAACTGCCTGGCAGTCACACAATGCTGTAGTTAACTCCTCCTGCACTGGAACAGGAGCAAAGCAAGAGCAGAGCACACACAGACTGGAAAGAATTAACATCTTGGAGCACAAGGAAAACAGCAGGGAAGGGAAAAAGGTAGGGAAAGTGTGGAGGAAAGGCCATGACTTGCACAGGAGCTACCAGGGAGCCATTTTAGCTGAAGTGCTCATGAATTACCTGGCATAGGTTAGCAATAAAGGAAAAGAAATTCTCCTTTTCACCTTACCAAGCTTTCTATAACTTCCTACAACATTACACATCATGCTCTTGAAAGACTGCAGTCAAACAGCAAAATCCTGCTGTGGCAGCACAGTGCACATCCCTCCCCACTGCTCTAGACAAGATGGCTCCTGCACTGAAGAGCTGGATGACAAAAGCTGGTTGTCACAGAGCCACAGGGAGGAAAAAACAGAATAACAGCAATAATGCTGAGAAGCTCTGAAGCTCAGCAACATCCCAGCCAGAGCGACACAGTTGTCACTGCTCTGTTCTCACAGAGCAGAGCACCTGTAACAGTGTGCCACAGCAAGCCAGAAAGCCTCTCCCAAACTTCACTCTTCTCCAGAGCTCTACAGCGTTTCACCCACGTCCAGCTGCCCACATCTGGGATGCCATCGACACCAGGCACTGCCCTCTCCCTGCAGGGCTGTTGCCTGTGGTACAATTGAACTCTCATCATCTTGACAATCCTCACCTCACTGATTAGGCTGAAAATAGGCACGACTGTCTTCTCATCAGCTGTAACAGAGCATAGCTAACAGGCAAAAGTCTTGTGGCATTTCAATTTGAAAAGGTTTCTTGGTACTTTCTTTCCTCCTTGTTTAGACCTCCCATGTTTGCACCAATACTGACCACCAGAAATGGCAGTGGAGGGTTGTTTCTGCTACAGCAGCAGCAGCAGTCCAGCTTCATATTCAATCAAGGGACAGAATAGCTTGTGTGGTCATGCTAAGGCACACAGAAATTGCTAAATGCAGCCAAATAAGTCTTCAGATCTGGACAGATGACTCCAGTTTCAAACACTAACATGATCTAAGCTGTACATGCTACAGCTCTTATTGCTTCTCAGCCAAGAGGCAGTTTTTGGGTTGTTTTTCCTTCTTTGCAATCCAAGAAACATCAGCAAACCAAAGAATAACTTTTCCTCCACTGTTGGATACCCTCTCTCTCTAGATTTTCAGAGGTGGTTCCTCAGCTTTCTCCCAAGTAAGACACACACAGTGTCATTAACAGCTCTGACTCTGAGTTGAGTGCATGTTGGATGAAGTCCTTGCACTAGCCTAGCAGCATTTTCTCCAAGCTTCACCAGCTCAGTGATAGCCTTTATGCTCTCAAGCTTTAGAAAAAAACCTAAGGCTTGACTCCATGCTTCTGTCATTCTCCCATACTCTTCCACAGAAGATATCACAGTTAAATACTTGCACTTCCATAAGCCCTTTGGTCCTAAACCCAGACATTGCCTCCAAGAAGCAAATCATTTATGAATTCTGCTGCCCCCCAACAGGCCACAGTTCCAAGTTCACCTTACAGAGTGACATTGGCTGTAACAACAGACAATATAGCCAAATACTGCTCCTTGCAAACACAACTGCAGCCCCACGGACCAAGATACAATCCATTTCTTGTATCAATTGCAATAACATTGATCAAAACTCTCTTTGAGGAGCAAGAGCTCCCAGAACCCTCTGGTTCCAGACCTACCATGCAGAGGGGTTACTGATCCTTCCCTTGGCAGGGTTTTCTGCAGCCATGCAGGAAACACAGGGCAAGGATGCCCTCCAATGAGAACAGGCTACAAGAGTTGAGGATCTTCAGCCTAGAGAAGAGCAGACTTCGAGGACACCTCGGAGTAGCCTTCCAGTATCTGAAGGGGGCTACAGTAGGGCTCGGAGGGACTATTGACAAGGGCTTGTAATGACAAGAGGAGGGGGGATTGGTTTAAACTAGCAGAGAGGAGATTTAAACTGGATGTTAGGAAGAAGTTCTTTACAGTGAGGGTAATGAGACACTGGCATAGGTTGCCCAGGGAGGTTGTGGAGCACAGAATCACAGAATGTGATCTTCAGTCTTCGATCACATTCTGTGATTCTGTGCTCCACAACCTCCCTGGAGGTGTTCAAGGCCAGGCTGGATGAGGCTTTGAGTGATCTGTTCTAGTGGGAGGTGTCCCTGGCTGTGGTGGGGGGTTGGAACTGGATGATCTTTGAGGTCCCTTCCAATCTAAACCATTTTGTGACTCTGTGATTCTATGATAAGCTGGGAGAAGATAAGACACAGCAGGAGAAGAGCCAAACCTCCAGACAAACATCCCTTCTACAGCAACCCTCCAGAGCTGATGTGAAGTATTTGTCTTACATGGAATCAGGGACAGCTGGG
Organism: Semnornis frantzii; assembly: GCA_013399775.1. Taxonomy (NCBI): domain Eukaryota; kingdom Metazoa; phylum Chordata; class Aves; order Piciformes; family Ramphastidae; genus Semnornis; species Semnornis frantzii. The sequence continues at coordinate 35,782 of VWYK01095152.1, forward strand.
GGGGGAAAGAGTTTTGGCTGTTCTGAGGCATTCTGACAGCTCAGACCTTTTGATTCTGTGGCAAATGTTAACATTTTGAGATTTTCCCTTCGAATCAGTGGCTGAAATATCACATTCTTAACATATTCAACTGCTTAGGGTTTTAAGCACCTTTTTTTTCTCTGCACCAGGACAAATGTACTTGAACACAGTCAAGGACAAGGTTTATGAAGTCTACCACTTGCAGGTTTGCCTACAGAGTTACACCAAGTCTAAGTGTGCATTTGGATTTCCTAAATGCTGTTGATGTCATCCCAACAATACAACAAGATGCTCAGCCTGACTCAAATTCAGCAGCACAGCTCAACTTCTGCAGAAAAAACTGCAAGCTCCCATTCTGTCTCATGCTACAGCACTCTCCCATTCTTCTTGCTCCCATCCAGCATTCCCATTTTCAGTTGCTGCAGGAGAAATCATTTGCAAGGCAGGCTGTGATGCTGATCAGTTTTATCTAAGAATCAGGCTGGAATCTTGCCACCCTCCACCTCCCTTACAGGACAGAAGGCATCTGATGAATATTATTTATTCCCTTTTAATCAATGTTCTTTAAATCCTTCCAGGTTTCCTTCAGTAAGTGGGAGGCTACAATACATATAGAATAAAATAAGATAAGAATCTGCTAGAATCAGACTTTTTTAGTGGTGCTAGTTTAGAACAAAAATGTTTAAGGCATACAATGTAATTGACATCAGATGGAAATTGTGCTGACTTTAAAGAAAACCACACTAAAGTGGCACTGAGTCCCTGCCTTACTTTTCCTGATCTGCTTTTCAGTCACCCAGAGACATTCATTGGTGAGAAACACAAGTACAGTAATGCTGTGTACAGTATTAGCTATTAAAACTATCTCATTTGCAGACAATACCAGCAGGAGCAGGGGCAGCTCTTATGTGAAGGTAGCACTGAATCAAGCCCTTAAGAAAATACTTTTTTTATAGAATCATAGAATGGTAAGGTTGGAAGGGACCTCAAGGATCATCCAGTTCCAACCCCCTGCCATAGGCAGGGACACCTCCCACTAGCACAGCTCACTCAAGGCCTCCTCCA
>VWYK01095152.1:39083-49661 GCA_013399775.1 Semnornis frantzii
TATTATTATTAAATGGTGATTGGGGTGATGCGAGTTCTGAATGTTTAATATTAATAAACTGTTAATATTTTGATATATCATCTCGCATTAATTAATTTACCCTATCCCTTTACACTAATGAAGTCTACCATACCCTTGGTGCCACCTTTAGTTTTCTTTTTTCATGCCTAATCCATGACCTGTGCAATGTTCTGAACATGAGACCTTATCTGCAGCTACATCTTTCCCATTTTGGCTCTCAGACCCTTGTATAAAATGTTTTCAAATACAGTCCACATGTTTTTTAAATACACTGAACTTGAATTTCATTTTATGGAACCCAAGCAACTGTGTTTGGTAATTTCTTTTCCCTTAGATCTATTCATCTGATTTTATTTTTTTTTTCTTTCAATACCAGTCATGTGCTTACTGTACTTTAATTTTCTGATGTGGCCTCACTTCAAGTTTTGACATTTTGCTGAAAAGTTTCAACAGCAATTAGTCAAAACACGATGACATTTTGGTTTTCACTTTAATCCATAGCAGAACGTAGACCAAAGCAGTTTCCTTCCAGTGAACACAGGCTTTCTAATTACACTCACTAATCACAGGAGTAGGAAGAGGTTTGTTGGTGGAGAACTGCCTCTCTGGGTTCATGCTCCAGCCTAATGAACATGATTTGATGCTCCTTCACGCTAAGTGACAGCTTCCACATCAGCAGCTGGGCGCAAGGCAGGGCTGCCACAAGAAGCCTTGGCTCCAGTTTACAGCTCTCACTGCCTTTCCCCTGCTGCTGCAGACAGACTCCTCTGGCTCCTCTAAAATCAGCTTTGATGATTTCCCAACACTTTTTGGTTTAACCTTTTGATACTTTTAAAAATTATGCTGACTGTAACCAATTGAATTAACTTACCCTGAGATAGGCAGCACTGTTTCCAGTGGTTATGGCACAGGACTGGAGAGCAGAAACTCAGACCAGTGCTATAAGGCTGCATCTCAAATCTCACTGAAGAAAAAGTAAAATATTTAATGCCACTCTTAACCAATTTTGAGCTCTCCAAGTGCAGAGAAAGAGAGTGTAGCACCTTGTGTTTACTCCTCATACCCCTCCAAACAGGAAGGAAAATGCTATCTCTAGGAAGAAATTGCTCTTAGAGGAAGAAGGGAATCCAGGTCTTTATCACTAAGCACTTGTGTATCATAGAATCATAGAATGGTAAGGTTGGGAGGGACCTCAAGGATCATCCAGTTCCAGCCCCCTGCCATAGGCAGGGACACCTCCCACTAGCACAGGTCAGTCAAGGCCTCCTCCAACCTGGCTTTGAACACCTCCAGGGAGGGAGCAGTCATAACCTCCCTGGGCAACCTGTGCCAGTGCCTCACCACCCTCACTATATCCAATGTATGTCTAACAAAACTCATCTGTGTCATTGCTCCAGAAACAACTGCATCAATGCATGGGTGATAAGTGGGTTCACACCTGCACCTCTAAAGGTCTGCTGGAACATCTGTTATCTGAAACATCAACCATGGCCCATAGCAATATTTTGTTCAAAGGGATACACAGGGACAAACAACTCTGACTACATGTTTAGAGGAAAAAAAAAAAAGAATTGAATAAAGAAAAATAAATCCCAAAGTTTCCAAAGAAAAAAAGCAACATTGTGAAGCCTATTAGGTTATGTAGGCCATAATATTATTAGAATTTTCATAAATATTATCATTATGGCAGTAAGTAATTACTTGGCATTCCTTAGCTCAACAGAAAATTGTGCCAAACGTTATCAGGAAACATAAAACAATACAGATTAGCTGTTTTAACATCTGGAATAAAGCTTGCCAGAGTATGACATTTTCCTTGTCGATCTGGTAAGCTAATAGACCATTAAATTCTAAATGTTAGAGCAGGGAAATGTATCTGATGCATACACAGTGACAGCACCCAGGGAGGATGGTTGTTGACTGTGCTCCTGACTGCAGTGTGAGTACACAACACAAGCCAGCACCCTAGCAAGAGCTGTAGTGGCTCTCAGAACACCATTGTGTCTCCTAAGTCACTTAGGAGCTTATTCAAATTTTACCTCAGGTTCAAACTTGTCTGAATCATAAGAAAGTTCTGAGCTAACCCAAAACAGACATCCTGAACATCCTTCAGAGCTTCCTGTTCAAGCCTCACTTCTCCCAACAGGTAGGAAATAGAGAAGCAACATTTGAAACACAGGTTGGATGAGGGATTGAGTGACCTGTTTTAGTGGGAGGTGTCCCTGGCTATGGCAGGAGGTTGGAACTAGATGACCTTTGAGGTCCCTTCCAACCTAAACCATTCCATGATTCTATGATTCTATAAAGTGCACCACAGAGCAGCAGGCAAAAGCACTGCCACTACCAAGCAGGTATCTCAAGCTTGATCTCCACTTCAACACCATCATCATAAAAGGTCTTAGAGTTCAGAAATCCCTGCAGCTGCAATCCAACTCCTAAACACAGGAAATCTTGTTTCTGTAACACTGCTCACGTTCTCCTGTTCTGCCAATACTGCATCTGGACACACACAAACACTCCAGACCCAATTGCAGCCATCCACACAAAGCTTAGAGCTGGCCAGATTTCCAGGAATGGGGACACCAGCCCAGCCAAACCCCTGCAGGGTCCATTCATTGTGCTCCTCATGCTGAGGGCAGAGCAGCAGGAGACAGCAGCAGCCCACAGTGCCAGCATTGTGTCACCCAGGGATGGCTCAGCTTGCAAATACCCTGACCAGACAGTTTTCCAGATGCTCCATGCTATCAGCCAGCAGCAGGAATGGTGCCTGGGCCAAATATGTAACACGAGGCGATGTGAACCGTGACAACAGCAGGAGAAGACAACGTGAGGCAGTGAGCTTGCTGGTTCAGCTAACAATGGACAAATCAGGAGCCACCCCATAAAACCACAGAACTTCTCCCCTCTCTGCATTTACACACGGAGGGGAATTAGCTACCTTCAAAAAGAAGCAGCTCTGGTGTGGTTTGTATTTCCTAGGCTGCAGCAAGTTTCCTCAGGCCAACACTGCCCAGAAAACATCCCCAAGAAAAACAAAGTCTGTGAATGATGGGTAATGAGGTGGACTAAAGTTTCTGCCTTTCAATAGACTGAAACTTCTTATAAAAGACAAATAGTCAGCTTTTGACAAAAGATAAATAATCCATATAATATTTCCTCTGTGGGAAAAAAAACCCTTTTTCTTCAAAAGGTATGCCAAGAGAGATGTTTGGTTTGAGCTGAATAGGTGCATTTGGATTTTGATCTATCCTGGCTACCAGAGGTCTTTGCTAATGTAAGCACAACAAATTATCTGCTATCATCTAGCTGAAGCTATTAGACTGCAGTTAATAATTTACTGCTCAACTCATCTTTATTCTGAACATGCAAATTATTAATTGATTACAGGTCTTCTGTAGTCAGTTATGCAAATGACTGCTCTTGCCATTCATTGCTGCCTCCTTTTTCCACCTGTCTGTCAATCAGCTCTTCCTGGTGATGCCAAAAAACCTGTTTCAGTCTTGTGGAGTGACAGAGCTCAAATGAAAGCAGAAGTGAAGGAGCTGATACCACAGCTGTGTGGCCTCTCAGGTGTGTGAAGCTGACATTTGGGATGCAGGCATTCGCTGCGGAGTTGGTACTTTTGGAAGATGCTATGGAGAATGTTTAACACAAGACAGTGCTCCTGTGGAGGGCAAAGAGAGCCTGGTGCAACAAGTCAGAAACCAGAACAACTCTCAAATGCTTTGTCTGTCCACTCTCACATTTGCAGGCAGATCAGTGTAACAAGGACTATTTGGTCTATGGATATAAAAGATTATTAAACAGAGAACTGTAGAATGGTTTGGATTGGAAGAGACACTTCAAGGTCGCCCAGTCCAAGTGCCCTGCAGAGAGCAGGGACATCTTCAGCTAGATGAGGCTCCTACTAAACAGGATGCTTTCCACGTACACCAGGTACAGAATCACATCCTTCATTTTGAGACCTGACTCTTGCTGGCTCAAGGCTATCTTGGCAGCCTTACACACACAGAGCAGAGCCATGCTTTACAAAGTGCAGCTGTAGTACCAGCTTGATACGTGAATCTGGAGTGCTTTACTCACCAGATATTTCCATCTCTGTGCACAGAACAGGTGCCTTTGGCTGCTGTGCTGGTTTGAGCTAATTGGAATATTTTTAATAGAGAAAATTATACTGTAGGCTGTGAAGGTAAAACCATGGTGATGTCTACTTCACTCAGAGGCTTGCTGTGATGTTTAGGTATAAGAAAACCAAAACAAAGAAGATAAGAGTCTCTCGAGCTGGCAGTCTGGGTCACGAGGGACTTGCTTGCTGCTTGGGTCTTGGGCTAGCAGCTCTGGCTTCTCCTCTCTGCTGAATAACTTCACTAACCACTTTTCTTCTAATCCTCCCCAGCCGATCCTCCTTGCGCCTAAGCCAAACCTTGGGGTAAGGTGTGGGGGTGGGGAGAAGGTGGAAGGGTGGTTGGGAGCCCCTCCTGGGGTCTCTGATTTCTGGGAGGGGAGTTGTGTGTCTGTATTACCTTAAACTTGTCTATTTCTGTAAATATTCCTGTATATACTGTATATATTTGCTTGTATATTGTGCTGAGCTGTAAATAGAGCTTCACCTCTTAACTTCCAACCGGCTGAGAGTCTAGCCTGGGTCATTTTAAAGTGTGGGGGGGCAGGGAACTCCCAAACCTTCACAGCTACCTGAACTGTCAGCTCTCTGTGGGGATATTCTACTGTAGCCCTGACCTTGTGTAGCAAATAAGGCAAAGATCTTTACAAACAGGACCAGTCAAATGTCTCACTAGATTCGTTGTAGAAGGTCACTTAAAATACATCTCTGTACAAAAAAACTTCATTGCTGGCCTAATGAGAGGTGTCCCTGCCCATGGCAGGGGGGTTGGAACTCAAGCACCTTTAACATCACTTGTGACTCAAGCCATTCTATGATTCTATGAAAAGAAGAAGAAAATACAGTGCTAGCCTCAAGATATGGAAAGAAATGTGGCAGTGGCAGGTGCCTCCTCTGACAGAGAGTAACATATGAGTCCAGATTAGCTTCAAGAGTTAGATCTAGAGCAGCTTTACCCATTTTTCCATCAGCACTGAGAACAGGTTACCAACAGCTTCCTGCTATCTGCTAAAACAACAATTGCTTAGGTCATGGTAAAACACTCACATATCTGGCTGTCTTTATTCTGTTACAAACTATGTTTACAGTCCTCTAAGAAATCAAGTGATGGCTTTATCTCTTGCTTTAAAAAGACCCAGCTCCAGGGACCTGTACTTGCAGTGACTGTGTCAGAGGAGGTGTAGCAGGAAAAGCCTGGCTAACTTCAGAGCTCTGCTAACAAGATAGCACCAACACCTTCCAGCCACAGAGCCAGCCCAGAGCTCTCTTGGGCTCAGCAGGGAGGTTCATTTACACAAGGACTTACTGCAACATGATGGAGACATGGGAAATGCAGAGCAGCTGCATTCTGTGCTCAAATCACAAATCAACCACCCTGAGAGAATGACCAGAAATCAGAAAATGTGTTTGTTTGTTTTAAAATAATGGTGTTTTATTTTCCTGGGCTTATTCTTTTTCATTCCATACTTGCTTTGTATCTTCAATATTTTTCCTTCCACCCTGAAGATTAGAAAAATAATATTTTCCCTTGCTGAGTCCAATACAATATCATCATCCCAGAAACAGAGACTTTAGGAAAACACAGCAAGGCTCAGATACTCAAAAGGTATTTGAATGACTAATGCCCCTTGGTTAAAGTGTGTGGGAAAGGCCTAAATGTTTTTGAGACCTGAGGGTGAAATGAGAGACTGACTAAAAATATGCACCCATTTGCAAAAACCTCTGTAACTGGTTCTTCTTCTCAGCTATCAGGGGTACTTACTTCAGCTCTCAGCCTTCAGTTCAAGGTAGTAAAGTATCATTTCTTGGGTTTTTTTTTTTTTTAAGTGCTCTTCACTTCTGCCAAGCACAAAAAAGAGGTCGTCCTTTACTCTGGCTGCCTCTTGGTCTTCTCCTCTTGCAGCCCTGAATCTTTTCCATCCCACCTCCCTAATGTGAGTAAGAAAATGATCTGAGGAGAAAGAGATGCTCACATCTGTGTAGAGTCACATCTGCAGCCCGTCCTCCTTTACTCAATCCCCTGATTTGGCTGCAGGGAAGAAGCAGGTCTTGATTGCACAGAGCTTTGAAGTTTAATGGTGATTGGAACATGTGCCGAAAGAGAGTGTCACTGCCACATCTATATCAAAAGCTGATTATCTATTGAAGAGAGTCTGTTTATTTGTTTACCTCCACTTCTGTTAATATGTGGGGACAAGAGAAGGAAATCAGCATATGAAAATGCCAGATGTGACTAATAGCTACCAAAGTAAGAGAGGGCTGGGCTCAGATCAAAGGGGGCTGCTAATTCAGAATAACTCTAATATTGTCTGAGAGCTACTTTAGGGCCTTATGGTAAGAAGATTTATTGGGAACCAGAAAAGCATCTGAGTTTCTCATTTTACAGACTTTATGTTTGTATGATGATACTGTTTCTTTCACACAGTTGCAAATAGCACCAAAAGATCAACATAAATTCTCCCTGGTATCTTTTTGGTCCACGTTCAAAGACGTGAAGTATTTGGCATAGAAGATTTATGCATCAAGGTGATACTCTAACAAATTATGTCAAGACATCTGAAAGTCATCATTCCTGTGCACAAGCATGCATCTTAAAAGAAAATCTACCAGAGGATCAAAACCCAGATTAAACCACATCTGGTTGGGTTTAAACTACATTGTCTGCAGAGTTCAAAGTTGTTTCCTTTCGTCTAAAAAAACTTACCCAGCTGTTTTTTATCTTAAATTCCTACCACTATCAAAGCACTGTTTTCATTGGCCAGCCAATGTTAGTTCTAGAAGTTGAGCTAGTTAGGAGTGGGGCTAAGTAAGAAAATATGCTTTATTCATCAAAGGTCTACCCTCTGTGACTTGACTTGGCACACTGAGAAAATTAATAGAGAGGTTTCATCAGGTTCTAATGGGAGCAGTGTACCTACTGTATGTCATCGTGCCATAAATTAGGCCCTCAATCTTTTTTACACAAGTAATTGACTACAACTGACACCGATAAGGGAAACGGGAGGCAGGAGGAATTGGAAGAGGCACAAATTATATCATAAATAAATAAACATAGCACGAATCCAATACCTGGGAAAGAGAAATGTTTGGAGAACTGTCATCAAGCAGTAAACATCCTCCATAAGCGCAGGTGCTGCACAGAGCTGCTGGGAGAGCAGGGTGTGTTTGGCTGCCACTGACAAAGGGACACACACACATGTAAGCACACACACCCCATAACACTGCATAGAATCATGGAATCATAGAATGGTAAGGTGGGAAGGGACCTCAAGGATCATCCAGTTCCAACCCCCTGCCATAGGCAGGGACACCTCCCACTAGCACAGGTCACTCAAGGCCTCCTCCACCCTGGCCTTCAACACCTCCAGGGAGGGAGCAGCCACACCCTCCCTGGGCAACCTGTGCCAGTGTCTCACCACCCTCACTGCAAACAACTTCCTCCTGACATCCAGTCTCAATCTCCCCTCTGCCAGTTTAAACCCATTGCCCCTTGTCCTGTCATTGCAAGACCTTGTCGATAGTCCCTCCCCAGCCTTCCTGCATCATGAACTCTTCAGCCTTGGTGTTAAACAAAAAGTAGTACAGGTGGTACAACAAGGCTGCCTCCATCACTTCCAGTTTATATCGAGTTTAATTAATGTATATATTTAATAACTATTTCCTGATTCTGTTATAACCTGTACATAGTTTCCATGACGTTGCTAAGAGCCTGTTAATATTATTATTAAATGGTGATTGGGGTGATGCGAGTTCTGAATGTTTAATATTAATAAACTGTTAATATTTTTATATATCATCTCGCATTCATTAATTTACCCTATCCCTTTACAATCACAATGACAGTATTTTGTGTAAAGATACAAAAGAAAGAGGCAGTTAAACTAAAAGCATATAACCACAGCATCACACAATGTCAGGGGCTGGAAGGGACCTCCAAAGCTCATCCAGTCGAACCCTCCTGCCAGAGCAGGATCACCTAGACCAGATCACACAGGAACGTGTCCAGGCAGGCTTTGGGTATCTCCAGAGAGGGAACCTCCACAACTCCCCTGGGCAGCTGCATACTAAGCAGTGAGTTTCATTTTCCTATATGCCCTCTGCCTTTCTGAATAGCTTCAGGTAGCATGTGAAGGTCTGGTTCACACACCACAGATCCAGTTTGACTTCAGTGGGAACTACTTGAAGCATCTCATGAGCTAAACTACATCCTGACTCCTGGAGGCAAAGTTCTCTAAATCTTAGGATTCTGTCTGGATCCAAAAACCAAGCAACAAAACACTGATGTTGGCCAAGCTGTTCTCAGAGCCTTCCTCTCTCCCAACACAGAGAGCACAAGAACTGGCATCCCTGGCCCTTTCAACCATGAGCTCAGGGCAGGAGAAGCTGCAAAAGCTTGAGTGATTCAAGAATACAGAAGGGTATGAAAAAGGAGACTCGAGCCTCCCACTCTGACTTTTGGCACATAATCCCTTCAGAAGTTTTCTCCCCGTTGATAAACTGACCCTACTCTTTCTGAAGGAGGGAACAAAACTTGCTTTTAGCATGCAGCAAACAGGAAAACTGAGCAGTTGTGCACACTACAGCTGGTCTACTAACATCACAATCTTTTCAGTATGTTCATTATTCAGTTGTCACAGATTCATACATTTGATAGCTCTCAATCTGCAGATCATTCCTATCATGGCCCAACAGCTGGCATTTCACTCCATAACGCTCCAACTATGTACCCGGAATGTATAGAACATATGGGGCTAACTTTGCTTACCATCTGAGGACATATCATGTGCTCCACAAGTCAAATGTGATTTTACACCTTTCAATTTACATTTAACATTGTGTGGGATCAACCAAGAAATCATTTGGCCTGGAAAAAAAAAGAACAATAGCAGCTAATTTACATAAGTAATCAGAAGCACATCGTTTATGTTGTGTTTTGTTTTCACTGCAGTCTTGAATTTGAAAGTATTTTGGGTGGTCTTTGTTCTGAATTTGTTCCCCTCATCTCTCCAAAATCTAGAGTTTCAGAGTAGCCTCTCTTTTTCTTATCAGTGCCACACAAATGGATTTAACCCACCCCCCAAACCAACAGGGATTCCATCTGTTTACATATGTTTAGAGACCTCTCACAAATGAATCTCTCCATACAGCTCAGGAGGAAAAACTTCAACTGGGTTCTAAAAAGGTGGGAATGTTCAAGAATGGAAATAAGATGAAGAAGAAAATATGCTGTCAACTTATTCAAACACCTTCTGGCATATAGCATAAAAAAAATAGCCCCAGTGCCCCCATCATTACTGAATGCAATTCTCTTTTTCCAGGTCATGGTAATAACATGTTCCAACCAACCACCATCTGAAAATGAAACACAGAAAGAGAATTCATATAGCTCCAAGGGGATGTGTTCAATAATGCCCAAGAGCCTTAGAAATGTAAGTTGAATTTTCAAAGTCCCAAAGCAACACTTAGCCCCAGTTTCAGTGCTGAAGCCTCATGCTTTTAAATATTCTTTAGCATCTGGCTTGGGCCAGCGAGTGCATCCAGCTACATTTCCACCAACTTCATTATTTTAGAGGAGAATTGTGCCTCCCTGCAGCAGATCATCCAACGGGCAACACAGCAAACCCCAATCATTTCCAAAGTATGCTGCCATGAGCTCCAGAGCCCTCCACAGGAGGTGAGCTGAGGACAGAGAGTGAGCAGCAATTAGCCTGGCTCTGCCCACTGCACAGAACAACTCCCTTCAGTGCTGTTCCCGGGTGTCCCTCTCCCCTTTCCAGCCCAATACACTCTTCACCATCTCAAAGACAGATAGATGCTGACTGGGGGTTCTGAGGTTTCTGGATGAATAGCAGCAGCAAAGGCCATCCAAGCGATTTGAATTTCAAATCTGTGGAGGAGCTGGAGGGCAGCCCTTGGTGCGTGGTTGGTCATAACTGCCTGGGCAGCAAATATTATGGTGTGTTCACTTCCCAACTGCATCTTACTCAGTAGCAGAGAAGTCTTATTTAGCTAAAGAGATTACATCAACCTGCAGCTTCACTGCAGTCCTTGAAAACGTCTGTGTGAAAAGAGCAAATGTTTTGCTTAGGAAAAAATAAAAGATGTTGTGTGCAAATATTGTGTAAATATGGACTAAGTATTTCTAAGGATTGTGTGTATCTGAGTTGCACAAATGTGCTCAGAGATGCACAAGTTCCTAGCAGGTTTTCACAGCTCTGATGCCATGAAACACACAATACACCAGTGATGCTCTCGCTGGCCAGTTCCCTTGTGATAGGACTGAATCTCAACAGCCAAAAGCAATAGACCTCTCCAGTTCTGGACAGACATTCACTCTGAGATCATTAGAGATCAGAGTACTCCCCTATGCTTGGGCTATTCATGTCAGAGATGCCATCGAATAGCCAGTTAAGGATCCAGTTTAGTCCTCCCAG
>VWYK01095153.1:0-10761 GCA_013399775.1 Semnornis frantzii
AAAAAAAAAACAAAAAAAACCTCAAATCAAATTAAAGGATGAGGAAAAAAATAAGGAAAGCCAAGGGCACTTTTAAATTAAAGAAGTGGAAAAAAGATTCATTAATGCCACAGCTGCTGCTTCCAGAACATACAGCACATGGTATTTTAGGTCAAGCTCTTGCACAGGCAGTACAGACTTCTTCAGCTCCTGCTCCAGACCTAAGTACAGCTTACTTATTTCCAGCCAAGCTGGCACTCAGTCTGGTGGGCAAATACACACCATGCAGGGCTGAGCCCTGAATAAAACCGACATTGAACCTTTCTTTTTCCACTGCAGGTGTGGATTATGAACTGTTCAAGCAGTGAGCTCAGCCTGGGTTTAGATAAAAGAGGAGTTCCATCCTTAGAGTCCAGCTCAGCTGCACCTTGTGACAGCTCACCACTCATACACACCCTTCTGAAGGGGTCTCTCAGCCCTCAAGAGTTGCTAACACTCTACTCAGAGAGGACAGTGCCTCACTCATATGGTGGAGGAAGTACCCACGAAACATATCCTCAAGCCTTGCAGAGAGCAGAGGTGGAGGGATTTCATGTCTTATTTCCTGGCACACGAATAGCAGAATGAACTTTTCTCCAGCCAGTGATTGTAGGTCTTGAGTACAAGGAGAATGAAGTCTTGAGCTGCTTGGACAAAAAGATTGAATAAGGGAGATACCAGGTATAGGGAGCTCTTGAAAAGATGCCAGAACCTGTAAAACAGTTTGGAGATGCTACAAGACTTTCTGTCATCAGATTGCATAGGGGGAAATCCTTTGCTGATCCCTGTGCTGCTGGGCTCAGACCCAAGCTGTCAAGCTTCCTGCCTCAGCATTTACTAGAAGGTGAATGAGTGTGCAACATATCTTGCTTTCTACTTAGAGAAGCCTGTGCTGGTGTGTGAAAGGAGGAAAATCAGCCTCCAGACCAAGTGGATAAGTGATGACATCAATGACCTGAAGGCAACTCCACTTTAACTAGGGGCTGGTCTTTGTTTCTTTCCCTTGAAATATCCTCTCCCTCTTTCCCTCTCATGGACTATGTGGTTTTGCACAGGGCTACCTCTGATTTATTTAGTTCATCCTCTCATTCCCCCTTGGATTTTAGTCTCTGCTCCAATGCTCTCTTCCTCAACATCTCTTGCATGAAACAGAAAACAACACTGTTCGACCAAGAGGTTACATCAGCGATGGTGGCATTGAAGTGACCTTGAGAAGAGAGAGATTATTCTTCTACACTAGGGAGAAGATCTCTAGCAAAAATTCAGAAACTGCACGGAGGACTGAAGGGGATATAAAAAATAGCTATTAAAATAAAAATATTTCATAAAAATGTTGAGAAGAAAAGGAGTTTTAAACACCCCAAGGTCAAAACACGAGCGTGTGGAAAAAACAGCTCCTGAATATATGAAGGTAAAAACTAATCAAGCTGAGGAGGTTGTGTATCAGGGCTAACAGTCGTATTAAAATCAGCATCACTGGGGTGGGTGCAGAAAATGTCAGGGAAGAAACTTGAGATAAACACTGTGAAGCACAGGCACTGCAGGATGAGTTGTTTATAGAATCACAGGCATTTAAGTTGGAAAAGACCTTTAAGATCATCAAGTCCAACTGTTGACCTAATACTGCCAAGTCCACCACTAAACCACCCCCCTAAGCACCACTTCTACTTCCAGGAATGCTGAATGAATCACATCCCTCAGCAGTCTGTTCCAGGGCTTCACAACCTTTTCACTGAATAATTTGTTCCTAATATCTAATATAAATTTAGTCTCACTTAATCCAGAAAAAAATTGCCTGTAATGAGTGGAGCTCATTTGGAACTGAAACCATATTTTACTGCTTCTCTTTCATGGAATTTATATAATTTATCTTGGCAAATGGCATTAGGGAGAATTTAGACTTTCATTTAACAAAAAAAATCCCCTGGATGCTAGCTCAGAGTGATCCCAAGTTTGGGTCATTGCCTGTAGAGAAGGTGAAAGCTTGAACCCAAGACCAAGAAGAACAGAAGTACAGTGGAAATCTCAATACTTTGTGATAGATTTTAAATACCTTGTTCTGAATCCTCCTGTCCCAAAACATGACACTGCCTCTTTACAGAATGACTGGAAACATAAACATCCTTCATGATTCTGTTGTCTCTCAAAATAAATAAATAATAATAATAAAAAAAATCATGGCATTTGCTAACGAGGTCATAAATATTGATGCCTTTCTGAGGGCTCCCCAAGAGCCCTATCATTTCTGCAACTGACTGATTAATAATAGATTAAACACTTTAGTTTTGCTTACTCTGGGCTTCGTAACTTTAAGTGCATCTGCTGTGTTGGAAAGAGAAGGGTCTGGCAGATATTCAGTAGAGGAATATGGCAGCAATCTACAAATACCTTCAAGGATCAAAACTCAACCAGATTCTGCAGGAGAACACCAGAGGCTTAGAGTAATTCAGTGAGGAGCTTTGGAACGTGTTTACTACAGATAAGACTTTGTGTCTTTGGAATATCTGCTGTGTTTACTATGTTACAAGTCCACATGACATTGCACAGTAGCTGTGTAACAAACTTTGCATTCATCACAGGCATTTGGTGAGCTCAAAGGAGCTTTTGGCTGTGCGTTACGCAGAGCCAGGCTGCGCTAGCTTCAGATGTGCTGAGCAGCAGTGATTTCTCAGTACCTCCCCAAACCAAACTTCAAGGGACTTTTTGGATGTCACACAATGAGTCTGTATCAAAGCTGATGAAAGAACCAGGTGTTCCTGGCTTCTAAGCTTGTATTCAAATCCACTGGAGACTGCTGGCACAAAGGATTTGTTCTAGCTCTGCAAGCCGTGAAACGAGCAGAGTAACGCCAGGTATTTTCCCTGGTGCTACTCTCCTTGTTGATATAATTAATAACCTCATTTATAGTGCTCTTTTTGAAAGGATCCAGAAGGCTATATGAAAAGTCACATCTGTTCTCTTCATCTCTGAGTTCAGTATGAGTATTGCTGCTTACGAGGACTTGTCACACTGCAGCGCTACAAAGGGCTGCTTAATAATCTTGATCTCTGAATGTGCAGAATGAGCCAATGCACTGAGGGATGCAACTCCTCTTTGTCTTGTAGCCATGCTCAACTTGTGTGTTTTGGTGCTGAAAGTAACCCCCAAGCCCCACCTAGGTCCTCTGCTCCTGCAGGAGGGGTAAAGACATTGATTGCTCTGAAGACTACCTGCCCATTTTCAGTGTGTAACTGGAAGTCAATGAACTGAAGACACACAGCAGCAGAGGCAGGCTTTGCACCCACACTGCTGCTGGACCACAGTGCTGGGGAGGAGATCCAAAGGCAGTCTGTGGGGCCACACTCATGCTTTCCTGACTGCAGAAGTGTCTTCTGAGTGACTGCCTCTGTCAGGATTTTCTGGTTTTAAATCTTCAAATCTTTACAAACAACTCTAAATCCAAAGCCTGAGTGCTCACTGAACTCATTGCCCTTCAGTACTCTGCCTGTGCACACTTACAGACACAATCCTAACTCTGCCCAGCAATGCAGCAAAATCCATCCAGAGCATGAGACTTGAGTGGGTGTGCAAGCACCTTCTGTCTGCTCTTTCTTTGTGATACCAGTGGGTGGACAGCACAACCAGGTGCATGTGGTAGCACAGGACAGCCCCAGGCACCCTTGGACATGCCTTGTGCATTCAGAGGGACCCAAGATTCCCTTACAGCTGAGATCATGCCTGGTGGCTTGTTCCCAGCACGACTGTGCTCCCATCGCAGGGGCTGGTGCAGGCAGATGCAATACTTTCTGTTGTCTGTAAGTAAAAGCTCAGGGACTTTGTGGATCAAATTGAACAAACTGGGAGCAGTCAGAATCAGTGGGTAGAACCTTTAAAGACCCAATCTTTGCTCTGTGCTTCTCTTGCAAATACAGTGACATGTCCCCCCTGGCCCCATACAGCAGTGTTACAGAGTCATGTACCCTTCCCTGAAATGTGTAAACAGCTCCTGAAGGTTTCCCTTTTGGGAAGCAAGAATTGTTTCAGATTTCTTTTCTTCCTAACAAGCAGGGACTTCTGCACTACCACACTGATTTGCATCAATGCTTCTCTTGATGTCGCCTGCCTGGTGCCCAAAAGCTGTCATTACTTGATCATGGTCAGGTGGGATTCTTATGCCTTAAACAGAGAAGGAGGGCAGGGAAGAGCTGGAGCTGACTTAGCCATGGAGTAGCTAAGATGTTCCCTGCCTGCTTCCCGGGCAGAGGCACCAGCACTGTGCCATGGAACAAACTGCACTGCAGCAAAGTGATGGAACTCGAGTGTCCATTGGTCTGTGCTTGTCTGATCAGAATATCTGCAGGGAGCCAGGATGGGCCCTGCAAGCCTTCTCAGGCCAGGAGGCCTGGGGGCATCAGTGACTCCAGCAGAAGTTCACATGGGTGTTTGAAAGAGAGGAGACAGCCTTTTTTACATGCCTCCAAACACACCTTATTCAGTTACAAACCTGACTAGCAGGGAAGCCCATCTAGACTCCCATTAGTATGCAACATCAAAAGCAATGCTCTGGAGAGAAGCAGTACCAAGTGTAGAGAAACAATCTTTACGAGGAAACACAAGGTAAAAAGATTTCACTTTGATCCTTTCCCTCACCAGCTAGTTCTAACTCCCCATTGGCGACAGCAGCCATCCTGCTGCTCTTAGCAATTACACCCTCAGAGCTGCAACCCTGGTCCAGCACATGGAGTTGCAAAGAAATGCATCACTTGGCTCCTAAAATGTGAAATCAGAAGCAGCTCTAGATACCAGGGCATAGATTGGAAGGGACCTCAAAGGTCATCTAGTTCCAACCCCCTGCCATAGGCAGGGACACCTCCCACTAGCACAGGTCACTCAAGGCCTCCTCCAACCTGGCCTTGAACACCTCCAGGGAAGGAGCAGCCACAACCTCCCTGGGCAACCTGTGCCAGTGTCTCACCACCCTCACTGCAAACAACTTCCTCCTAACATCCACTTTCAATCTCCCCTCTGCCAGTTCAAACCCATTGCCCCTTGTCCTGTCATTGCAAGACCTTGTCAATAGTCCCTCCCCAGCCTTCCTGTAGCCCCCTTCAGATACTGGAAGGCTACTGCAAGATCTCCTGGAAGCCTTCTCTTNGCAGCCCAGCATTTGGTTGCTGTCTGGGCTGCATGTGCACACTGCAGGCTCATATTGAGCTTTTCAAAGATCTTTGATCACATTTTGGGATTCTGTGCTCCACAACCACCCTGGGTAACCTGTTCCAGTGTCTCACCACCCTCACTGCAAAGAACTTCTGCCTAACATCCAGCTTCAATCTCCCCTCTGCCAGTTTAAACCCATTCCTCCTCATCCTGGCATTACAAGACCTTGTCAATAGTCCCTCCCCAGCTCTCCTGTATGCCCCCTTCAGATACTGGAGCCATCCCACTGGCTGACTTTGGAGAGTGAGCAGCTCATATGCAATGTCCTACTGAATGTTGGGTCAGCCACTAGTTGGATAAAGAAAAAAAAAAAAAAAAAAAGGCAGCTCAGAAAGGCTCTGCAATATCTGCTGAAATTTTCCTGGCCACTGCCCACTATTGTTTACTGCACAAAGTTTCAAAGCAGGTTTTGGTCAGGTCTGCTTTCAAAACAGAGGTGAAAAGAGGTCTTTGTAGGAGATGTACCCCACTGTTTATGTTTATTTATTCATTAGTTTGTACCCAACTGCTTCTCTACAGCAGCTCTGAGAACTCCTGTGTGCTGAACTAGAGGCCTGGTTTCTTTTTCTGCCTTTTAAAAAAGATTTTTTTTCTTTTCTTTCTTTTTTTTTTACCTTTTTTCGTTTGTTTCTCAGAAATTCAGCCAAAGAAAACATGATGCTGGATTTTCAGTCCCTTACCCTTGGGCCTCATTATGTGTGCCTCCAACCCTATTTATTTACATTTCAAGGGAGAGGTTGGCAGAGAAATGAAAACAGGAGGGATTCCCTACAAACTCTCATCCGCCATAATTTTCTCTGGGTACAAAATCCTGCATCTCACACCACAGAGTCAGGAGATGTGGCATGACAGGTAACTCACACAGCAGCATCTCCTTTGCCCTTTCTCTGGGCATGGTCTGCCCTGTACTTCCATTATTTCTGGTAATAACAAATCCATCCAGAAAGGACCTGCCAATCAATGCTCTCACTCAACCTTCACTTCCCATCTCACTCTTTCCATTTCTCATCAGTTGTTTTCTCTGATCTTCAGCAAGCAGGGCAGGAGAAAGGATGAGGCTCACGCTGTGCCCCTCTCCCGCTTGGCTCACATTCAAGCTTCTACTGCTGCTATTCCCTCACCACCCTCTCATGAACTTTAGATCTACAGCCTACTAAACTCTTCTTTCTAAAAATACTCAAAATACCAACCCTGCTTCCAAGCAGACAGTGGCAGAAGGAAATAATTCCTCATATGTTTTCTCATTAATTAAAGTGGAGGGCTAGTGAGCTGCACAGTGGCCAGCCTTGTACCTCCAGGTAAAGGATGAGTGGTCCTCAGGGTTGGAAGGAAAGAGGTATGACAGGCAAGTATCACTTTCCTCTGGGGAAGGGTTTTGAGTTAGCACATGATCATCCCCTAAGGTTCTCATTTAGTGAGCTTTTTGTCTTTTCTCTGCTGGGGAGCATTAATGCTACTCAGAGAACTCATTGGCTGAGTACAAAAGCCCCTCCAGTAACTCCACCATGCAGAAGGAACCTGCTGCTTCCCCTGGCTTATTGACCATCTCTTGACAGCCTCTAATCCTCTCTTTCCACTATCTTCATTACCTCCTTTTCCAGCTGCTTAATAAAGTGAACATTATCAAAGGTTTAGTGAACATTATCAAAGGTTTTCTCCCTGAGATGCTCCCCAGATCAGAAGAACTTCTTCCCTCTGAGCTGGGCCCACCAAGGAACACTTTGCACAGTGCTGACTCCTAATGCGGGATTCCTCCTCCTTGACACTGTAGTCAGCTGAGTGCTTGGTGCTGCTTGGTGTCCCTGGACACTGCTGCTGTTTCACACCAGGAGCCACTGAGTCAGAGTGGTTGCTTACAACTGTCCTGCCTGCCAGAGGTCTTTGTGGAACAAAGTGGTGGGCTTGGCTGAGCTCCTAGCTAACAGCAGCACTACAATTAGCAGTGCCACAGTTTCCCCAGGATATGGTGGGAAGAAAGTTAATCTATTCACATAACCAATTGAGGTTGATCTCCTGCTAGCCCTAATTCTACTGTGTACATTTCTTCCCACCAGTAACCCTGCTGAGGCTCCTTTGGAGAAAAGGTGGCAGTAAAGACAGAAATAAGGTCACAAGCTGGGTCACAGGGACCAAGTTGGGCTTTGCGAACCTCTTACATGACAGCTGAGAGGGTGGGAGGCACCATCAGTCTGTTGTGGGAACTGTGAAGCAATCTGGTATGTGCAAAAAGCACAACCATGCACCTGCCTCATGCTCAGCACCACAGTGTGCATCTGACTTGGCCAGGAAGCTGCCATGCCTCAACAAAGCACAGATGAAGCTAGGGTGCCCCTGCACCGGGCATCCTCAGCCTGACATCCCATCAAATCCCATAGCAGTTTAGCCCATGGGGACTCTGACTCTTTCAAGAGTGTCCTGCTGTCCATTGCTGCCCCAGGCTTGGAATCTCCACTCAGCTTGCCCTCACAGCTGGGTTGCTGTGCCCCACCATGCTATTGGCAGCTTCTGTCCATCCCTGTACTTACAGAGAGACCAAGTTAGGGACACATCATTCCTCACCCTAACACACACACCTACAACCTGCTGCTGTGGCACAGTGACTCTTTGAAATAGTCCTTGCCCAGGGGCTGGAGGCACAGAGGCCACTACATTAGGGCAGCAGAGGGGGCTCAGTACGAGACCAACTGCAGCTGTCCCAGATTTCCATACCCATACCCAGTCTTGCACCAATACGTTGTGGAAGCAATTCTTGAAGCACATTATGAGTTTATTCCATAGGTCTTGGTGTATTTACAGCTCTTTGCAAACTCCAAGCACCAGGAAATCCTCACTTTGGCTTACCTTTCCCAGGATGTAGATTAGCCTGGGATAAAGCTCTGGTCTTTATGAAGAAAGCAGGAATAGTTCCCTCTGGGAAGTATCAGAATCAGCCACTTCAGCTCAGAATGAATGTCCTGTAAAGTGCAGGATCTGCGCCACTGCAGGTCTATGCTCCAGTTTAATGCACAGCAAGCACTGGCAGTACCAGAGCTGTCTGCTGGCCTGCCCAAGGCACAAGCCTCTCTCAAACTCAGCCTGCCCAAGGCACAATCCTCTCTCAAACTCAGCCTGCCCAAGGCACAATCCTCTCTCAAACTCAGCCTGCCCAAGGCACAATCCTCTCTCAAACTCAGCCTGCCCANNTCTTCAGCCTGCCCAAGGCACAATCCTCTCTCAAACTCAGCCTACCCCAGGCTGAGAGAGAAGATGTTGTGCTCTCTGTTGCAACTCAATTAAGGAAGATCCATCCTGCAACAACAAAGTTCTCCTGTGGTTTTAGCTTCTGACATTTTTTATGAGGTGACATGGCTCAGTCCCAGGCTCTTGCCCATTATCAGGCACGGGGGAAAGGTTTCAAATGGTTTCTGGACATACAGTGCTGTGGCTGCAGATCCACTTCTTTTTTTTCCCTTCATCTTTTAACAAAACATTCCTCTCACTTTCAAACTACCCCCAGGCTGGTTTTGCTGGGTAATTTTTTATTTTTTTAATTAAAAGTGCATGCATTTTTCAGCAAGAAATTTCAATAATTGAGCTGCGAGGATCTCCTCAGATGTGAGATCTTCTTTTTGCAAGTGCCCTGAGGAAACGATTTGGGAAATCCTCACTGCAAACAACTGGGAAAATAAGTGGACAAGTTGCATCAACAGGATGAAATATTAATTAAAGGGAGGATGACTTGGCAGCAAGAGAGAGAGGGACTCAGACTGAACTCAATGGAAGCTTGCATCCACTCTCTGCATAAGCAGAGTGATTTTACAGCTCTCTTCAAGATGGAAGTTTGGGATCTCACAGGCTGCTCATTCATTTGCATGATTCAGCATCCATCAGCTTCACTCTAAGTGGGATTTGTGCCTAAAGTGGTGTTACAGCAACTGCAGGACACGTTCTGATGGCCATAAAAGTAATTTACACAAACAGAATGTCTCTCATGATTTAGCCCCTCCATGTCTGCTACCAGCCCTGGCCCAAATTTACAGCAGTAAGAACTGAGACAAAGAGCTTTACATAAACCACCTGCAATGTCACCCAGGGATTTGTCTCACTGAGAATTAACACACAGGATTTCATCACTGCTTCAGGGATGCAGACAGCCCTACTGACTCTTGCAGTTTCAACACAGGGCTCAAAAGGTTGAGTGAGGTCTATAAAGTTTCAGCCTCTGGAGCCCTTTGGTTATGAGTCATATTATTTTTTTTCTTTCTTCTTCAGTAAGGTACAGCCCTTCAACTTCAAAGGAGAAAAAAATATCGAAAAAAGAAGAGGTTTTTAGTGCTAAAAAAATGGAAGATTAATAAAAGGATGTTCTCAAATTCAATACAGTATTAAAAATGCATGGCTTGTAAAACAAGCTTATGGTTTTGGGGACCTGATCCTTATTAACTGAATGCTTTCAGGTAGCAGCACCAAGCAAAAAGAGAACAGCTGGAGTAGCTGGAAAAGGATCCTCAGCCACATGCATCCCTGTGAACTCCTCTTTTCCTGAGTCCTGGCTCAGCAGGGAGCTGCTGCTGGCTTTCACCACCTCAGCTCTGCCTGTGCTATAGGGTTCAGACTGTTTTGCTGTGAAGAATTAACCAACCACATGCACATCTGGATGCGTGGTGAGGTGTAAAGGTTGTGATCCACTGTTGCCTACACCTGCTGGGTGAATTCTCTCTCAGTCTTTCTTTCTTTTTTATTTTTTTTTTTCCCTTCATAGAGAGGATATAAGGGCCAGCAGATTTCAGTTGTTGACAGCACCTGGCCTAGAGAAATGAAAACCAGCAGGTAAAGAAAAACCTTTCATGAATTTCAAAAGATGGGATATGGTGTGCACTGAAGCATACTCTCTGCACTGGCTCTGCAAAGAGGGTAATCCACACAGACTACCAGAGAGAGTCAGTTTAGCCACATCCAGGAACACAGTAGTGTTTCAAAGCAATTTGGAGTTATTAAATGCTGTAAATATCATTAAAAAGAACTGAGTCAGGGAGGCAGTGGGGAAAAAAAAACAGGAGTCTCTGAAGGACTGTGAGAGCTTGCAGAGGTTGTGCAGCTGCAAGCTGCCAGACAGATCTCCCAACATCCAGTCCCCATCATCTGTGCAGCCACAGTGGACTGGCAGAATGATTTAGGCATTTTCCCTCTGCAGAGTGCACCTGAAGTTTTGAAAACTGCAACTGCATTTCCATGCTCCAGACTGCAATCCAGCTCCTTTTCTCTTCTCTTCCATGTGTTCTAGGGCTTGGGACACACCTGGATCCCTCCAGAACCTTCTCCAAGTGGTCCCTTTCTTTACTGAAGTGCACTGGCTAGTCAGACACAAAAAAATGCTGAAATGCTAAATGCTTTGACATGTTGGACTGAGCTGAAGGATTCCCTGACTTAGATCCTCTTAATTGCTCATGTAAATGCACATCAGTATCCAGAGAAAATGTCTTCATCTGCTCCCTGAGAGCCACCAACTCTGTGTTTGTATTGTCTCTATGGAACTGAGAAACTATGTAAAAAATAAAAAAAAAA
>VWYK01095153.1:10891-36508 GCA_013399775.1 Semnornis frantzii
AAAAAAAAGATTCTTACAATGTTCCATTCTCAAGACTCCTAAGAAATAAAAATGGTTTCTGAAGGAAGGCAGAGAAAAAATAAGAATTGTGACCCTTGTTTTCTGTGACTGTAGCTTCACACATCTGCTGCCATTTGTTACTGACCTGGACCAGAGCATGGAACCAGAAATGCACAAGATCACTCCTTGAGGGAACCTACAAGAAAACTGGGGAGGGAGTTTTAAGGCTGTCAGGTAGTGACAGGACTGGGGGGAATGGAAACAAAGCCNGGGGGGAATGGAACAAAGCCAGAAATGGGTAGATTCAGACTGGTGGTTAGGAAGTTCTTCACGTTGAGGGTGGTGAGAACCTGGAATAGGTTGCCCAGGGAGGTGGTGGAAGCCTCATCCCTGGAAGTGTTTAAGGCCAGGCTGGATGAGGCTCTGAACAGCCTGATTTAGTGTGAGGGGTCCCTGGCCACAGCAGGGGGGTTGGAACTGGATGATCCTTGTGGTCCTTTCCAGCCCTGACTGATTCTGTGATTCTAATGGATGGGATGCTCAACAGAGGACTTTATGGGGAAGAGAAATGTCCTGTTCTTAAAATGCTTTTCCATTCTTTTCAAATAATTTTTTCCCCTACTCTAACATGAAACTCCTAACTTTTCTCCTCAAAATTCAAGGAAGCTCAAACTCATCTGCCCTCTTCCATGACCAGCCACAAAAATCACAACCAAAGAGCCACTTCTGATTCAATGAGGTATAAATGAGATCAAAACTCACCCAAGACTACTTGATGCCACATAATCCCTCCATAATGGAGATAATAGCAGGCAGGGGATGCCAGCTGATGAGCAAGGAAGCACTGCTGGCAGCAGAACAACAGAGGAATGCCTTTGGGTTTCCAATCTCAAAATAAATCATAGTGTTGGGAAGAGAAGGTAAAATCCTCAGGGACCAGACGAGGGCTGGAAGAACCAAGCTGGTGCGATACAGGTCACTTCTGCCCACACTGAGATGGTGTCACTGATGACAGGTGAACAATAGAGACTCTGATAAACACTTCTGGCCTGTTCTCAGCACCCTGTCCTGACTGTGGCGTTTTACAAGAGGCCAGCTTAGCGGGGCAGAGCCACATCCACATAATGAGACACATCTCTGAGTTACCACTGCTCTTCACCTGCTGGGGCAGTTTGATCCTAAACTCTCCACCTCTGCCCCTTTGACAACAGATAAAGCCAGGGGGCACAGGTATGCATCAAAGCACTCTCTGAAGCCCATCACTGCTTCTCTGGTGCTGATAAGCAGAGATGGCTACCTCGAAATCCCCTTGATGCTGTGATTGAACTTCACAGCTCAACTCAGCATCTGTGGGGACCTGAGCATAGCACAGTCAGGCTGAACCTTTACGTAGTGTGCTGGTTTCAGGCTCATCGGAATATTTTAATGAGAGAAATGAAATCACTGGCTGTGAAAAGAGAATAATAGTGATGTCCACATCACCCATTTGTTCTGCTGAGACATGTAAAATCAAGGATCAATAACAAAGATAGTCAGTCTCTGTCTGGTTGCTTTACTATCTCTGCCTGAACCTATGCAACTTGAACTAATCATTCTTCTTCTAACAGCTCTTGCAGACCTTTCACAGCTCAACTTTCATGTAAGGGGGTTCCTGAGATAAGGGAGGGGGGTTGGAAAGAAGGAGGAAGGAGGGGAGTTAGTCAGGAGACCTTCTTGGGCAGTCTGGCTGCTTGGGAAGGGGTTTTGTGTTTCTGTATTACTTTTTAGATTTGCATACTATTGTATATAGCTCTGCAGTCCTGTGTGCAGTTCTGGAGCCTCCAGCACAGGAAGGACATGGAACTGTTGGAGCCGGTCCAGAGGAGGCCACAAAGTTGCTCAGAGGGCTGCAGCAGCTCTGCTATGAGGACAGGCTGAGAGAGTTGGGGCTCTGCAGCCTGGAGAAGAGAAAGCTTCCAGGAGACCTTAGAGTAGCCTTCCAGGATCTGAACGGGGCTGCAGGAAGGCTGGGGAGGGACTATTGACAAGGTCTGGGAATGACAGGACAAGGGGCAATGGGTTTGAAGTGGCAGAGGGGAGATTGAAAGTGGATGTTAGGAGGAAGTTGTTTGCAGTGAGGGTGGTGAGACACTGGCACAGGTTGCCCAGGGAGGGTGTGGCTGCTCCCTCCCTGGAGGTGTTGAAGGCCAGGTTGGAGGAGGCCTTGAGTGACCTGTGCTAGTGGGAGGTGTCCCTGCCTATGGCAGGGGGTTGGAACTGGATGAGCTTTGAGGTCCCTTCCAACCTTACCATTTTATGATTCTGATTCTATACATACACTTGTAAATTGTGTCATGTTATAATTACAGCCTCATTCCTTAACTTTCAACTGCCTGAATTTGGTGAATTCCTAGCTGGGGAGGAGGGAAGGTGACTCCCAAACCTGCACACATAGGTTCTCCTCAAGCCAAGAGATACAACCACAAAGTTAATGTTGTCTTGCCAGTGATGCTCTGCACAGGTCAGCAAGGGTGGGAGACAGAGAAAGAGCTGGGTGGTGGAATTGCCCCCAGCATGCCATTTCCTAAATAACACAACAGGTATTGCTCTAGTTTAATTACTCTGGGCAGCTGCAGTAAGAGAGATGTGCAGTTAGGCAGGTTGCTCCCACCTGCTCTTCAGGGATCCACAAACAAAATGGCCTTTTTGGTTCTGTGAGTGGGAAAGGGAGAGATTGTTCCTGGAAGTGCTGCTGCCGGAGCTGGGGAGGGGGGGTGGGGTGTGGGATTTCGAGGAAACGGTGTCACAGCAAATGGCAGCCTCAGGTAGCTGCTGTGCTTGTAAACTGCTCTCTCCTGGGATACCTGCTGGGAGGTCAGGAGCTGTCTGTTTGGCAGTCTACTGCAGACTGAAAATAACTCTTTGTTTTCAGACCCAGCCCCTGCCGACACAGCACTGCGCTGCCGCAGGCATCCCCACGTCTGCTGTGCTGCAGCACAGGTTGGTCCTCAGCACCCTCTCTGCTCTGCTGGAGGCACCCCAGCCATGATGCCACAGCTGACACATACAAGGGGATTGGTTTTTTTTCCCCCATCACCTTCAATTCTCTCCACTTTGCATGTTTGTCCCTTAACTCGGACTCCCAGAGTCACACCATCTTTTCCCCAAAAAAGCAGCCTGGATGGGACATAGAATACAAGAAGGGAGATGTTTGTGGCTGAAAGAGAAGGGTCCCTGGGACAAAAAATTAAACCAGCTTGGATTATTCTCAGACTTTTCACCAATCTATTTTCACACATCTTTCATATTCCCTGGACTAAAAGAGCTGACATGCAAACCAGAAGAGACACACAAAGCCTAGGTAGGTAATGTAGGTACTTGGACCCAAGAAGCTCACTAAATTTCTGCTGCAATCCCTTTTGTCTGCAGTGGCTGAGCACAGAAGCTTTGTGCAGACAGAGGCATCCACAGGGAGACCCTGAATATTTGTGTATGTTTTGAAGACTTCACTCTCTTATATTGCACAGGGCTTTCCTTAGCAACAGGGCTTCTGCTGCAGGACCTACTGCTGCTTTTTACTCTCTCTGCCACCAGTGGCACATGGAATCTGCAGTTCTGCCTGCTCACACAGAATCAGAGAATGACAGGAGTTGGAAGTGACCTCTAGAGATCATCTAGTCCAACTCCCCTGCCAGAGCAGGCTCACCTAGAGCAGACTGCATAGGATGAGGTCCATGTGGTTTTTACTGACTCCAGAGATGGAGCTTCTCTGGGCAGCCTGCTCCAGTGCTCTACCACCCTCAACACAAAGAAATTCCTCCTCACATTTAGGTGGAACTTCTTATGTGCAAGTTTGTGCCTGTAACCTCTCATCTTGCCTCTGGGCACCACTGAAAGAAGACTGGCCTCATCCTTCTGACACTACTTTCAATCTTCTCTTCTCCAGCCTGAAACACACCAAGTGCCTCAGCCTTTCTTATTTGTAGCCCTTTGCTGTACAGACTCAAGCAATTCCCTGTCCTGCTTGAACTGAGGAGCTCAGAACCTGGCACTACTCCAGAAGAGGCTTCGCCAGGGCAAAGCAGAGTAGGAGGAAAACCTTCTTTCACCTGCTTGGCTGTTCTTGGTGCATCTCAGGATACCAGTTGCTTTCTTGACCACAAAGTCACATTGCTGGTTCCTGATTATCATGTTATCTCCTGGGATTCCTAGGTCTTTTTTTTCCACAGAGCTGCTTTACATCAGGTTAGCCCAGTGGAAGATTATAATTGCTTGCCCTTACCATGCTTCCATGTCTGCAGCCCTGGGTGACCTATTGCAAACGAGGGCTAATGGAAAAGGAAGGTTTTCATTGAAATCTCATCAAATTCTCAGCCTGCCAGCAGTTGCAGTGATGGCACCTCACAGGCCTGTGTTGGCACCTCACAGGCCTGTGTTGGCTGCAGAGCTAGCATAACACTGGAGGATCAGTTTTTCAGGTATCTGAGCTCTGGCTTGAGCTCAGGTGGTTCAAAACCATCAACTTGAGGCTGCTACCCTTACCCTGCTTCCTTTAAAGTCACCGTGGAGGTTTGTCTCCATAATCACCTTCTTCTTGAAGCAACAGGGACTGAAGTTCTGAGGGACCAAGCGAGATGGGATGCACAGATCCTGCCTTCCTGCTGCCAGCAGGCTGAAGAGCAACACTGGGCGTCATTGCACGTTGGTGTGAGCATGTGTGTGGGGGACTGTGCGTGCTGGGAAGCAAGGCAGAGGGACAGCACATCCTAACAAACCGCTTGCAGAACATGGGGCCATATGTTTCTGGAAATGTCAGAATGGAAATCTTTATAGAAATGGAAAATCACTTCTCAATCCCTTCTCATCTCTATAATACTACTTTCTCTCTGTTTAAATGTCTGCATTTATCTCATTATTAAAGCAGGCACAGAGCTGAGAAAAGACTGAGGTATGGCTTGGGATGATGCCACAGAGAAAAGATGGTCCCACAGCCTCTGGTTCAGAAATGGCTTGAGCAAGGTTGTGCAGACAGTTTTGTGCTTCAATATTTGCAAGGTCAGATCTTCCAAATGACTTTTATTTTTATTTAGCATATCCTCCCCAAACACTTATTTTTTTCCTACATAATATCTTCTGCTCTATGCTGATGCTACTTGTTTAAATGCACATGGAAGTTATGCATAACAAAGACAGGGAAAAATCTAATGCTCTCCCATTAGGGGCCTATTTTGCTATTTCTGCTATTTTCTACAACAGCTGTTTACTGAGAAACTATGTAAGAGTCTAAGGTAATCCAAAGGGATTTATAAAGTTCTTATCTTTTGTTACACATCCAGGAGGAAGTTGGCCCAGGCTATGAAACACTCCCCTACAGCATAAAATTTGGAGCAATAGACCACTGTGATACAAGATGCTCAAACTAGCTACCAAATAGCTCCCTTTGGCTATCAAGGAGGGGAGCTGGGGGGATGAACTTTTCTTCCTTTTAATGTGCAAGGAAAATCAGCTCCATTGCTGACAGGAGGAAATGCACATGCACAAAGAGGAGAACTGCCTCCTTCATCAGGCACACTGAGAAGATGCTGGTTCTTGTCACGACAGAATACTTCCTTGCTGAGGACTTCAAAGGGACACACCTTCAGCTTTGCAAAGGAACAAGAAACATGAAAATGCAAAGGAATTGCAGGNTCTTTTATTCATGCTCCATAACTCCCCAATAACCTCAGCACACAAAGCTTAGCTTAGATTGGGGGGGGGGGGGGGGGGGGGGAATGTGTGACAGGCTGTAATCATGAGACAAGAGTTTACAGTGGAAATAGCTGCCATGAATAATGCAACAGTTCTCCCCCTGGAGAGAAGGAGGCCTTGGAAAAATGATTTCTCCATATCTAATGGCTGCAAAAGTCCATTACAGGTGCCACAAGAGGCATCCATCTCGGTTCACACACCCATTTGATCACGTCCTGGAGCTACAGGCTGATAAAAAACTGATCAAACTGAAGACCACAAGGAACACAGCAAGCCATGCAAGGTGTTAGGACAGAGACTTTCCATGAAAGGGCTAAAGAGCAAATAAACTCCTACCCATGTCCCAGCAGATACAGCAGAATGTGAACAGGCATCAAAAAGGTTAAAACAATGTTCAGGGTCATGGATGACTTGAGGCATACAGACACTAAGGGCACTAGCACTGTGCAGCCTAGCAAAGAGGAGTGCAATGACTGCCAGGGGGTTCATAGGGAACAATAACATCAGGACTGGTTTGGAAAGGTGAATAAGGTTAATAGTAATAATAATAACCCATGCTCCATATTTCTCATAAACCAAGATGTAGGCAAACACAGAGAAATGAATAGGCAGTGGGTTCAAAACCAAAGAGGTCAGGAATAGTTTGGGAAGGTGAATAAGGTTAATAATAACAACCCATGCCCCATATTACTCACATGCCAAGATTTAGGCAAAGCCACAGACATAAAGAGGCAGTGGGTTTAAAACCAAAGAGGTGTTTTCTCAAGTGCCACAGTCCTGGAATCCTGTGCCAGACAAGCCTGAGTGTAACCAAACTTTGAGATTACAAACATTCAGGAGGTTGTTTTGCTGCCAGCTATTAAACAAGATACTCTGGGTGCAAACTCTAGCTGAGGAGACTTTACATTAATGATAGCATCCAGCCAGGATGCAGCAGCTTTTATAGTCTTCCCTTAAGTGTCTGCTGTGCCCAGTTACCAGAGGCAGCACACTGTATAACTCCATCTTTAGTTGGTCCCACTGTACTGTTTCCTGTGTTCCTATGTTATGTTTGAAAAGAAGCATCTCCTCTTTAGCTAATGGGTAGTAAAAATCAGCAAAAAGGAACTTTTTTTTTCACTTGGCATTTGTATCACACAGCATGGGACTTTCAGATAATACTCTACAAAGATGCTCTGCATGCTCAAATGTGAAGGGCTAAGGGTTAATTCACTAGCAGCTACATTGAACCCATTTTTCATTCATACAAACACACTATTAATAAGAAGGTGCAAGTCTTACAGCCAGCTTGAGCCTCCTTTTAACTCTGATCCTCTACAACAGCATGTAAGTGGTTCTTTCATTATTTCTGAGAGAAAAATAATTAGTTTTTTTTCTTTTTTTTTTTTTTTTAATATATATGAGGAGCACACTGAAAACCTAAACCCTGATGGACAATGATGTGAAATATCTTTGTCTCTGTTGCAGTAATTTGCTCTCATCTCCACAGAACAGCCTTGACCCAGACAATGCAGTTAGTCTACATTGGCTCATTTCCTAAGAAAAGCTGCAACTTTTAGAAAAGATTTGGTTTCCTCCTTCTGCACTTAAACTAAGTGATGATTAAGCTCTGGAAGGGCTGCTTAAGGTAATGATCTGGTATTGCTTTTTCTAAAGGGACTCCATGCACAGATTCATTTTTACTGCCCTCCCTCATCCCTGTGAAGAGGGAGCAAGATCAGGAGGTAGGCTACCACAAATACTTGCTTATTCTTCTAGACAATTAGGATTTTGGTGTGCTTTTTAAAATATAACTAAGCAGATTTATCTTAAAAAATACCCATTTGTTTAATTTCCAGTGATTTTGGTGGGGTTAGGTTTGGTTAGGTTTTGGTGTGGTGATGGTTGGTTTGTTGTTTTTTTAGAATCATAGAATGGTAAGGTTGGCAGGGACCTCAAGGATCATCCAGTTCCACCCCCCTGCCATAGGCAGGGACACCTCCCACTAGTACAGGTCACTCAAGGCCTCCTCCAACCTGGCCTTCAACACCTCCAGGGAAGGAGCAGCCACAACCTCCCTGGGCAACCTGTGCCAGTGTCTCACCAAGTTTGTTTGTTTTTCCCAGTGTGTTGTCCCAGTTTATCCTCAGAAAAAACACTGTTCCTGATGATTGTCTGTGGTCAGGTTTGGGATCCCCAGGCAAGAGGCCAGTTGTGTTCTTGATTTCCTGAATCAATGCCATTAAAAGCTCTGGGTCTGACTATCAGCTGATGCAACTGAGGATATCCACATTCAGTGCATGCTTCCAAAGGACTGTTCTGATTGCTTCTAGATGAGAGCAAGCTTTCTGGGAGGGATTCTCTGAGCTGTGGGGTTCTTGATCAGCACCAACACCACTCCACTGACTTGAGAATTGCATTTTCCTTCCTCATATGTTCTCCAAAGTCGTGCATGGACAGGCTCCAGCTTTAAAACTCATACAGCCCTCCATGCCAGAAGAAACAGAGCCTCACAGAATGTAACAAACACAACTCATGGGAACAACCAGATGACAGCATATTAATACCTCCAGAATGTTATCTGCATGTAGGGAAAACTTGTCCTGCCAAAACATAGAGCTAAAGCAATACTCCCAGTTGTTCCAGGCAATGAGTAAATATCTGCTCCATTTTTTGTCCCACCAATTTGACTCAGGAACAATAGGAAAGGAGAATGGGATGAGGAGGAAGATATGAGTCAAAAAGAAAGAGGATTCCCATAATTTCCATAGCATTAATCAGCAGCTCTTTTGACATCTGCCAAACACTGGAGCATCCTTCCAGCTTGGAGAATGGTTCCTTTTTCCCTCCACTGCCTCCTTCCAAACCAAGGGTCTGGTATTGGACCAGCAAAGTGCGAACAGTGGAAGCGCAGCGACTGACACCAGCAGGAGAATCAGAAACCCAAATGAGAACACAGACTTGAGGATGAGACTGGGTAATTTAGGCACCTCACAAAGGGCTCATTATTGTCCCCAGAACCCCTCAGTGGGATACAGCCTATTCGTGCTACTGGGACACCTTCCTCTGACTCTGTCTCTCTCAGATACTGGCATCACGAGTCTTTCTGCCTGGTGCTTCCCTTTGTCCTTTCTGTTCTTTTGGTCTCTCTCTTCTCCTTTCTTCTCTTTTTTTTTCCCCCTCCTTTAACAATTTGCAGTCAACCCCAGGGAGACAGTCCCACTCTTATTTGCTAAAATAACTAGTAGTTAAATGACTGACATTTAAAGCAATATCTTAAGCTTCAGCGTTGCTCCACTGGGAGAAGATAGTGATAAGTGTGTGGGGAGAGGGAGGGATAGGCTGTGGATCATGCTTCTGAGAGCTTAGCTTTTTAGTTTTCTCTTCTCTCTTTCTTTATTTTTTTTTTCTTCCCCCCCCAACCAGCCCCCCTCTCCCAGGCTGTCTGCAGCCTCCAGAAGGCACCATTTCTGCTGGAGCACTTATGGAGAACACATCTGTGAGTGGGAGGCTGTCCACAGACTAACCCCACTAAAGCATAAATCAAACTGGAGGCCACTAGGCTGGAAGGCTCAGCAAGAAGAATGTTATCCTTTCCTGATTGCCTGCTTTTGTCCTTCCTTTGGAGTCAGCACTGCAAGATCACCACTGAGGTGCACCAGCATATGCAGAAAGATGGTCAGGACTTGAATGGCAGCTGCTCAGGGTTTAGGTGCACTAACACAGCTTGGGCATCTCTGCATCAAGCACATCTGTGTGCTCCATAATCATAGAATCATAGAATGGTTTAGGTTGGAAGGGACCTCAAAGCTCAGCCAGTTCCAACCCCCTGCCATAGGGAGGGACAACTCCCACTAGAACAGGTTGCTTAAGGCCTCATCCAACCTGGCCCTGAACACCTCCAGGGAGGTTGTAGAGCACAGAATCACAGATCACATTCTGGGATTCTGTGCTCCACAACCTCCCTGGGCAACCTGTGCCAGTGTCTCACCACCCTCACTGCAAACAACTTCCTCCTAACATCCAGTTTCAGTCCCCCTTCTGCCAGTTTAAACCTATTACTCCTCGCCCTGTCACTACAAGACATTGTCAATAGTCCCAGCCCAGCCTCCCTGTACTCTCCTTCAGATACTGGAAGGCTACTCCAAGGTCTCCTCAAAGCCTTCTCTTCTCCAGGCTGAAGAGTGTGCGCCAGCAAGCCTGCTGTACCCTCCACTCGTTGTGTGTCTGTGTGGTGATGGCAGCAGAGATGCCTGCACAGGAGCTCAGTCCAACTCAGAAAGAAATTTCTGCAGCAATGGGCAAATTCCATGCTAGAATAATACACTGAGAAGTCAAAGTCTATAAGGACTCAAGTGCCTCTGAGGTTGGTAGTGCTGATACTGATGAAGCAGTAGGTCAAACTAAAGATGTCTAACCCAGCTCTGAAGTGGGATGAAGGCCAGGACGGTGAGGACTTACAACTGATTGACATCACACAAATTCCTCAGGGCTTTCCCTCCACAGACTATACTCTGGGTGTAAGTCTTCTGCTGGGACCTCAGCACACACCTGCACCTCTATTGCTGCTGACTTGCCTTTCAGCTTTCCTGCTCACAGGAGTGAACTTAAGGCAAGATCTCCCAGAAGGGTATGGTGCAATGATACCTTTGGAAGATCTTCAACAGAGGTAGGCATTGGTGGTCTGTTCCATTCTAGTTTGGTTGGGAGAGACAGAGGAACATTT
This sequence comes from Semnornis frantzii, assembly GCA_013399775.1. Classification (NCBI taxonomy): domain Eukaryota; kingdom Metazoa; phylum Chordata; class Aves; order Piciformes; family Ramphastidae; genus Semnornis; species Semnornis frantzii. The sequence continues at coordinate 21,324 of VWYK01095153.1, forward strand.
TCACTCACACCTACAAAATCCTCTTGCACATCCAGGCAAGAGTTTTTAGATTTTCCACCCCCCCCCGAAAGTCTCTCCTTCCAACAAGAAATAGAATCAGTCAGCTGCCATGTAATTAGAGGATGGATTATTTGACTTGTCAGATCCCTTGGGAATTTCACATGATGGAGCTGTCCTGTGGGAGAGCTTTTCTAAGACAGCTGCTCAAATGTAATGTCCCCAAAAAAATAAAGGGAACTAATTTCTCTGCCACTGGCTGTAGCTTCACCATTTAATTTCTCCCAGTTTTGTTGCAGAGGTTTGTAACAGCTAAGACAAGCTTGAATAATAACAGCAATAATCCCCCTGTATGGTTATGGCACAGGAGCAAGGACCAGATCCATCCATGTACAGGAATACTGCATCCAACGGCTGCTCGACTCCCATGCTGTTGCTTTGCTGAAGCCTCCTGATTAATTAATTCTCTGTCTCTACCTGTTCCCTTCACTGGAGAACCTCTTGCATTGTAATGCACAAGGTGATTAAGTGGCAAAACCTGGTGTCACACCTCTTGTGAGAACAGGAGACACCCAGCAGGCAAAACAACCCTCAAAACCCAACAAAAAAATTCCCACTCAGATTCCAGAAAACGTAGCTTTGGGGTTGTTCTTTTTTCCCCCCTCCTCCAAATACATAGCCCAGAAGACTGTTTTGGATCCCTTCCCCACAAGCTGGTGGCAAAGGGATTCTTTTTTGGCTTACTAGGCACCTATGGGTAGATGCAAAGGATTACTTTGCAACCCACAGTGTGTGCTTGCTGCTGACAGAAATGTGGCACAAGCAGAGCTTGCAGTAGTGGGTATGGGGTGTATTAGTTTGGAGCTGAAGAGAACGTGGGTGTTTGTCACTATTGCTGGGTGATGACAAGCCAAAAAGGCTTCTGAAAGCCTAATCAGAAGCTGCTTCTCCCCCACTCTGAGCTGCTCTGCTAAGGGATGACAGGAGCACAGCAGTGCTACCTGACAAAACCAGTGCCTCTGATTTTTAGTAAACACCTGATGGGCTTAACAGTGCTAATAAATTGCATAAGCTACTTATTTGCTGTCTGGTGTGTAAAGGTTTACTGCAGAGTCTACTCATACCTCCAAGAGAGTTGAGCTGGAAGCTCTCTATAAAAATGGAAATGGTCTCCCAGACCATTACCTTACTACAGAAAAACAGGTTATTAGCAAAACCACCACTGAGATACTATAAAATCATAACAGTCACTGCTCCAGTACTGCCTCTGAATACTATCCCCAGTTTTAAGTAAGAAACCTCTGTAATCAGATCCCTCCCATCTTACTTCCTTCATCTATATCTGAAACAATTATCCTTAAGAACTCTTCCCCTCTGGGTGCTTCTGGTGCAAGGTGGACAGATGAAAAGACTCACACTTCTGCTGTCTACAGGAAAATGGTGATGGGAAAGGAAGGAAGTGGGATAGAGAAATCCCAGTTTTTCCTCCAATTCCTTTTACAGCCAGCCCTTGGCTGATTTACACAAGAGAACACAAAAGGCCTAGAGACGAGACAGCTCATCTCTCTGTGACTGAAAACATACTCCCAACCCACCTGGAGCTTGGGGAACCTGGGTGCAGGTGATGCTTGGGTGATTCTGCGGAAGATTTTCTGGTAAGTTTTCCATTTGAAGGCTGTTCCTTGTCCCTTCAGCTCATATCATAATGAAGTGCCTTGCAGAGAACAGGACCCAGAAGCAGGCTGCTCGACATCCTATATGGTGCAGTTTAATTTGGTAAATTGCCTTTTCTGTATTGCTGCTGTAAGTTACTCAGCTGGAGTCCATACAGTGACTCTCACCTCCCCGTGGCAACAGCCTGACACAGCCCCAGTGACACACTCACTGCAAACGCAGTTCTGCTGCGAGATCACGTTGGAAAAGTTAATATTGTTCCTATCCCACATGCAGATTTCTTCTTCTGGAAAAAAAATCATATGGACAGGGCACAAAAGAAGCCTAGGATCTGTGGGGAGAACTGACACAAAGCCTTCAAAGGTAGGGAGAGAATAGGTGCCTTTGAATGCCTCCTGGGAAGCAGGCTGTGAAAGGAGAGGGAGAGGTAGGTCATTTACCCTTTCCTACGCAAGCAGCTTGGAAATGTACTGCTAAACATTGCAGCCTTAAATATCTTAACCCAGAATTGAGACTTGGCTGTGCTTTTCAGAACGAGGCACGGGAGGGGACAGAAGACACCCAGGGGCTTAAAGTAGTCAGCAAAGAAGCCAAGAGTAGCAATCTCTCGAGCCACACCTTGAGCATTCTGTTTGGTTTTGGGCACCACAATACCAGAGAGATGTGGAGGTGCTGGAGCAGGTCCAGAGGAGGGCAACAAAGCTGGGGAAGGGCCTGGAGAATAAATCTTATGAGGAGCAACTGAGGGAGCTGGGGATGGTTAATTTGAAAAAGAGGAGGCTGAGGGGAGACCTCATTGCTGTGTACAGCTATCTGAAGGGACATTGTGGAGAGGCTGCTGCTGGACTCTGCTCACAGGGAATTGGAGACAGAACAAGGGGGAATGGCCTCAAGCTGAGGCTGGGGAGGTTTAGATTGGACATTGCGAAAAAGTTTTTCACAGAGAGAGTGGTCAGGGACTGGAATGAGCTGCCCAGGGAGGTGGTGAAGTCACCCACCCTGAATGTGTTTAAGGGTGATTTGGATGTGGTGCTTAAGGCTATGGTTTAAGGGGAATCTTGTAGAGTAGGGTTCTAGGTTGGACTTAGTGATCCTGAGGATCTTTTCTAGCCTGGATGTTTCTGTGATTGTGTGACCTATATCAGCAAACGCTGGCCACTGGGCAACTAAAACATTTGTTTCACAGCATAGACCACAACTGCAGCTGCTATTTTTTTCTCTTTCTTACAAGTTTCATTTTAAATGTACTCAATACTCATGAAGGTGGTGGAACCAGGCACTGCAGCCTGGTTGACACCAGAATGCATCTTCCTGTCCATCACCACCTCACAGATGCTTCTGAGATATCCCTCACACCATCTNACTCCTCATTCTGTCATTCCCAGACCTTGTCAATAGTCCCTCCCCTGCCTTTCTGGAGCCCCCTTCAGATACTGGAAGGCTTCTCTAAGGTCTCCTGGAAGCCTTCTCTTCTGCAGGCTGCAGAGCCCCAACTCTCTCAGCCTGTCCTCATAGCAGAGCTGCTGCAGCCCTCCGAGCATCTCCATGGCTTCCTCTGGACCCACTCCAACAGTTCCATGTCCTTCCTGTGCTGGGGGCTCCAGAACTGCACACAATACCCCAGGTGGGGTCTGAGGAGAGCAGAGCAAAGGGGCAGAATTCCCTCCCTTGCCTTGCTGCCCGCACTGCTCTTGCTGCAGCCCAGCACACAGTTGCTGTCTGGGCTGTGTGTGCACACTGCCAGCTCAATGTTCAGCTTTTCATCAACCACCCTCATCTTGCACCCTCCTATCTCACATCTCCAGCACCCCCAGCTCTCCTCTCCTGGGCTCCTGTCTCTCTGCAATTTCACTTCATGTCCTGTTCCAAAACAGGTCCTGCCCCTGCCCCATGGCTCTGCCTCCATTGCTTGCTCCTCAGTCTCCCTGTCCTGGTTGGAAGAAGCTGCACTGGGGTGTGAGGATGTTTTGCTGCAGTGATATTTCTGCTGAAGCTTTGCATCCACTTCACCCACAAGTGAACTCACCTCCCCAGCAGCAGCAGACTGCTGTCTTTAGCCAAACTTCAGCACCTCAGCCCAATCAAAAGTCTGTTCTCCCTGACAGCCTCTAATCACCAGTTAGCCAGTTTACTGAGGAAAAAATCTTATCCTTTCTGCTAGAATTCGTTTCTATGACACCTACCATAAGAGATTAAAAAAAAAAAAGGCATTAAAATGGTTTTTAGAGGGTATTTTTATAATCCACTAAGCTGTTTTCCATTTCCACTGATATGACATCTCTCAGCTGTAATTTATAAATGCCATCAGTTAACAGGCACAGAATCTTATCCTGCAATTTCTCTTCTCATATGCTTTACCCATTTAAACTTTCTGCTAAATCTTTGCTGTGCTGCTAAATCCAGGGAGATTTGGTCATAGCTGGAGGGGGTGGGGGGGTGACAAAAGAAATATAAAAGTTAAAGCAGCTAATTAATGTCACTGGATTTGGGGCATCCTATCAAGGCAAAATATTGAAGAAGCATGTCCTCAATAAATATTTTGGGCATTTAAATGCCCCCCATACACAGCAAACTCTAATATCCTCAGGAAGTAAATGTACTACAGGCAGTAACTGGCTGCATCATTCTCATACTGGGATGATGAAGACATTCAGCCTGGAGAAGAGGAGGCTCAAGGGAGCCCTTATTTCTTTCTAAACTACCTGAAGGGATGTTGTAGCCAGGTGGGGGTCAGGCTCTTCTGCCAGGCAGGCAGTGACAGAACAAGACACAGCCTCAAGCTGTGCCAGGGCAGGTTCAGGCTGGGCGTTAGGAGGAAGTTCTTCACAGAGTGATTGGCAGTGGAATGGGCTGGTGATGGAGTCCCCATCCCTGGAGGTGTTTAAAAGGAGGCTGAATGAGGCACTTAGTGCCATGGGTTAGTTAATTAGAAGGTGTCAGGTGATAGGTTGGACTCAATGATCTGGAAGATCTTTTCTAGCCTGGTTAATTCTGTGACTCTGTTACTAGTGGGAGGGGTCCCTGCCTATGGCAGGGGGTAGGAACTAGATGATTTTTGAGGTCTCTTCCAACCTTACCATTCTATGATTCTATGAATATTGATTTTTCAGTGCATCTGCCTGTCCCCACAGTTACTGTTGTACTGCACTGGAGAATCACTCTGGGAAGCATGGCTGAATGTGCCGAGGTCCAAACTGGGGACATCCTGGGAGAAAGTCTTTATTTACAGCCCTCCCAGAACTGACTTCAGACTTTGAGAAAAGCAGGAAATGCCAGGCAGTAATTAGCATTCTAGCAATAGTGAGACATTTGATGATGGCTTTTTTTCCCTGCCAAGCTGAGATTGGAGAACTCCAGGCCTGGCCATGGCCACTGCTACTAAATCACAGCAGGGAAAACAAAACAGGACATACATCTCTCTTTATTTACAATGTCTCTAACCTTGGAGTGTCATCCACATTCGATGTGCTGGGAAACTTGTTTTAGGCTGCATCTGGTCATTTGGTTATGGAAGGTCCTGACTTGAAAGAAGCCCAAAGGAAATGATTTTTGATTTCTTTAATGTGAGAATGAAGAGATCTCCTTGACTCTGTCTAGGTTCAGGATGGTTCAAGTTCTGCTCAAAGTCCTCAAAGGCCTGGTGGGTTTCCAGTTAAACACTTTGGGTAATCATGGGAGAGAAGTGTGTCCAAACTTCATTCCTTAGGTGAAGAGGAAGCTTGCAAGACACAAGGAGAATTCAAGCCACTCGTGCCCTAGGTTTTTATCTAATAAAGATTTAATTGTTGTGTGGTGATAGGCTGGGCTCAGAAGAGCAAAGGATCCACAATCTTTGACAGCTTTTCCTAAGGAATTTTGTCTACAACAGAAAGGCTTCACACAATTAAGAGTTATGGGTGATCTTCCTTGAGGCTTTGAAGAGCAAATAGGAAACTTAAGAGCACATTGCATGAGCTGAATGAAAAAGCTTCACCCAACCTGAGGCTGTTTGGTGCTGGACCAAAGTGAAACGAAGAGAAGCTGTCCTTCTCTGTGCAAGGGTCAGTGTTTAGCTGCATCTCTGGGAGTTACTTCCCATTGGGAAATCAAACACTTCTCTGTGGGCAGTAGGAGAGAATGGGAGCTGGTTCAGTTCCTTCTCTTGCAAAGTGGCTTAGTCATGTTGACATTCATCTCCAGCATCCTGCTTGGCCCATCTTTGGCAAAGCAGCATGGTGCCAAGGGTGTCAGCCAGGCTGGGCAGCCACATGGGCCAGACACTGGTGCCAAGTTTGGGAAGGAAGACAAAGATTGAGATGAGCAGGTGAATCATGGAGATGAACGAGCCTGTGCTGCCAGCATGAGGGACACTTCCCTGCTGTCATAACACCAATGGGAGAACAGATGGTGGATAATATGGACTGTGGCCACTCAGCATGGCTCCTTGGCACTTTCACTTTGCCAGGCTGCTCTGTGTCAAAGCCTGCTTGGGGAAAAAACATTCCTAAGGATGCTGTGTACAGAGGTAGTCTCTGTTCACCCACTCAAAGCACCTACATGGCCTTTACCCATATGCTGCTTGACACTTCCAGAGGAAGGGTAGTTCCTCCATCACTTCTCAGACACCAAACCCTGCTGTTCATGTGCCAGCAGGCATGGGAGAGTTTTTGGGTACCTACCAGTTGACTGTCCCCACTTACCAGGGAACTGGATCCCAAGGGAATCAGATTCACCAGGAAAAGAAAGGAGTGTAGACATGAACCTAAGCAAGAAAATCAGGCCAGTGTGGATCTGGTTAGGAATGTAAAGCTGTGTCCTCTCCTATGGCCAAGGGCTTGCTCATGTCTTCACTTATTTATCAATGCTGGCAGTCACAGAAAGCACATCTGAGCACCCAGCACCTTCAGCTAAATGGACACTGCTGAACTGGAGGTATCCTCAACATGGCCTCAGTTGTGCCTCCTCCACAGGAGCCCTTTCCACTACCCTCTGTCCAGTCTCACTGGAAAATAAATTAAAAAAAAAAAAAAAGGCAAAGAATAACCATCAGGATGAGGGAGCATCCAAAAATCCCTTAAGATGTAACTTGCCTCCAAAGCCACCCTGACATCCACTGTTGTACACAAAAGAAAGCTATAGCCAAGGTCTCAAAGGCACATGAAGGTCACCTGAGGCTTGAAGTCAAAGCCTATGTTAGCTTTAGGATGTGTCTGAAAAGTGAGAAATCTTTTATGCCCTGCATAAAAGCCTACATGTCCCAGTGCACCAGGTGCTACTCTTTCAGGACCTCAGACTTTTCCATGCTGCTGCCTTCACTAATTGCACAACCCTGTGGTTAGGAACAATGGGATCATAGGAGGGATTTGACTGCAGGTTTTCATAGCTGTCTGTGGATGGGGCCAAACTGCAACAAATGCTGATGGAAAGAAGGTGTTTAAAGGCTGCCTCTAATGCACTTGTCAGCTCCCATTCATCATCTGTCTCTGATTCTCTCCCAAAACTCAATTCTTGAGAAAAGAAATGCCACGAAGAAGCCATTAGAGCTCCTTAGTCACCTGATGTTGGCAGGAGATTCTTCTGACAAACCAGAAAACAATGTGTGAGACCAAAGCATGATGCTAAGGAGAGCTCTCTCTGGGAGACATGAGGATGTGAGGAAGAGGAGCAGCCCCCACACACTGTGTCTCACAGCAGTGTGCCTAACCAAGGTAGGCAGCAGGAACTGAGTGTAACAATACAAGCTTTGCACCCTCCACCATAGCACAACCAGGCTGGGAGCACCCACCACTGGCTTTTCCCCTTGTCCATCCAAAGTGTAGCAGATCCAGAAGTAGTTGTAGGGTTGGGGGGAGCACACCTGGCACTTCAATGCACAGGGAGGAGGAAAGTGAGACCAAACAATTTTGGTTTAGCTGCTGTTAGAGCCTGTTCTGCAGTACAGAACAAAACAGCTGAGATGCACACCTTCCATCCAAAAAACCAAAAAAAATGGAGCTATAATCCTGTTTTTGGCCTCCTCTTTCATAAATAATGATTAAAAAAAAAAAAAAAAGGCTTGGATAAAATACAAACAAAAATCCATTAATCCTGTTGGTGCTAAGCTGAAAACAGACCCAGGGGGACATTTAGTATCACTTAGAACACACTAAATCAAATTTAGGTCCTGATGCTCCCGGCAGAATCAGTAAACAATGAAATACCTTTAAAGATCTGATTGCTGGTACTTAGCAGGCCTAAGCTAACAATCAGGACCCCCAAATATTTGGTAAACAAATATGGTGGGGAAAACATTGCTGTGAGAGCTTTCTAAAGTCATGAAAGTAGGGAGATGCAACAAGTGGACAGCATGGGACAGGAATGACATCTAAAGCATGGGGTTCAAGGTTACAAGCACAGACATGAGCAGAACAGCCAAGAGCAGAACTCTGCTGCAGGGAAGGGAAGAATGAGAAAGGATCAGAGTGGTGCACTGTGTTGCTGGGCAAAATCTGCAGGAAAGGTAAAGACAGAAGAGATGGGATCACAGAATACAAAATCCCCTCAAGTGCCTTTGGATCAAGTGAACTGTCTTCAGAAAGGGCTTGATCCAAAGTCAAGCAAACCGAGTGGAGTGCTTGTAGCCCTGATTCTCCTTCACACTGAAAAAGACATTTTAAAAACAAACCAAAATTAAGACAGACGCTGGCTGTGCTTGGAATAATTAGTGAGTGCAAATTAAAGGAGGAAAGGTTAAACCACATCAACCAACCAAGCATGAAAACTGAGAAAAATATCTGCAGAGGGTTGCTGTGACCCATCACCTGGAGGCACCCTGCGCCCACCAGCACATCTTGCTGCCTCTGCTGTTGACTGACAGCAAATTCCCTTGAAGCACATTGGGAGTGTGGGATTTGAAGCAGCCAGGAGATAACAGCAGCCAAAAGCACCAGTGTGAGCTCATAGTTGCTGCAAGGAGCATAATTCACATGGACTTTCAGCACCTCACTGCTCTCTATAGCAAAGCAGGGCTGGATTGGAAGTAGCCTCATCAGACCACTCAGCATGTCCACGAGAGAACCCATAGGACCCTCATCTGGCCTCTTACCTGGTCCATCAGGCAAAATGCCAAGGAAATATCCTTTGGCATAACTGCTTCGACTGTGGGAACTTGTTTGGGGCTGCAATGTGGACCCCCAGCCCCTTTCCCACTGTGTAACCCCACACTCTGGGGGAGCAAAGGGGCTGATATGGCAGAGAAGTGATGCTGTGCTGAAACAGCATGAAACCCAGGCCAGGCAGCAGCAAGTGCTCAGTGCAGGTGGGGGTGTTGTGTGTGGCAGAACTTACCTGGTGTTGCATACAGGGGTTTCAAGTGAAGGGGCTGGAACAGCTTCTTAATCCTCTCTTTGTTAGTATTTTGGGTGCAGAATGAGAAACAAAAGGCCCTTGTTTCTCGCAAAGAATGTTTTAGAGCTGGGATGCTCTCAAACTTTTCAGAGAATAGAGTGCACACCCCTCCCCCTGCCTGGTTTGGGCAGTGATACCCCTGAGCTGCTTCATCTGAGGCTGAGAAAAAGAAATCTCCGTAGGAAGGAGATTTATTCCCAAAGGAGGAGTTGTTACTGCCTTCCAGGTGCCAATTCTTAAAGCAAATTCTCTCAATCTCACACAGCATCTTTTAGAAATGATAGATTCCACTGGTGCAGAGGAAAGTGTCTGCTCCCTGATAATAAATGAGTTGTTAGCAGAGGTAGCAGACTCCCAGTTCCATTTGTGATCCAAAGCACTTACAGCTGCTTCCCCTTCTCGCAGTGCCAAAAGCACAGAGCATGCAGACAGTGAGGGGTGGGAAGCAGTCTCCTGCGCCTGTCTGCTTGCTGCTCTCCCGTGGCTGAAGGGAGACTCTCAAGTGCAATTTATTTTCTTTTTTTTCCTTTTCTTTTCTTTTTTTTTCTTTTTTTTTTTTTAATGTAAATTTGCTGTTGTTGAAAGTTAATAATTCTCTGCATTGGCTGCAGACAAGCACAGCGAGTAAGCGCTCGGCAAGCCTCACCTCTACACACTGCACCACCCTACAGCCCATAGTCCTACAGCAACCTGCCTCATTCCTCTCTCTGCAGCTCCCCCCACCCCCAGACAGCACTGAGACAAATACACCTGCACCAAAGGCTCCAGCAGTCCCACCAGACAATGCTGCTGTACCTTAATCAGCTTCACCCCAATCCCTTCCACCTCCAGCCTCCACAACACTGCTCTAGATTTCACTACACAGACCTGGGAGCAAAGGTGAATGATTTTATTTCCTCCACACCCACTTTTTTTCTTTTCTTTTTTCTTTCTTTTCTTTTCATTTCTTTTCTTTTTTTTTTTTTTTTTTCTTTTAAGTTTGTTCTGCTTTGGTAGTTTGGCTTCACATTTTTACTTTCCTTCCTGATACAGGCTTGAAGCAGGAACCTGAATACCTTCTGCTATCACACTCCACTGAAAGTGCTGTCAAAAGCAAATCAGGACTGAGGGCCAGAGCAAAGAGTGATTTAGAATATCCCCAGGATTGTTAGAGTGATTTAGAATATCCTCAGGATTGTTAGGTGTGGTTTCATGCAGGGTTTTGGATCTGATTTGACTCAGCTGCCAAAGGATATTACTTCTTGTTAGGGGGTCTAACGGCTTTTTGTTGCCATTGTGGTGGGAGTGGGTTTTTTTTTTGTGTGTGGTTTTTTGTTTGTTTGTTTATTTGGATTTTTTTCTGTTGGATTTTGGGTTTTGTTAGGTTTGGGGGTTTTGTTTGGTGGTTGTTGTTGGGGTTTTTTGTCTTCCAAAAAGCTCACAAGATTGTTGGTGTCAGGGCCATGACTTAATTGTGCTTTTTCCAGAGCTAGTGGGGACTGCTCAGTCAAATCCCTAAGTGCTGCCTTGAAAATGCCACAGTTAGCATCCAAAGGCATTCCCTCTCCTAAAGATACCAACTCTATGATCCCCTAAGCCTACTCCTAGGGAAAGACAGTATCATCCTGGAATGTATCAAGAGAAAGAAAGAGGTCTGCTTAGAGTAATGGTAGCAAAAGCAAACCCAGACATCCTTGCTAGAACACTGCAAACAGCACAACAGCACTTGCCAGCAGTGAGCCTGTGAGAAGTGGCAAATGGAAGAGGCTGAGAGCATGTCTCAGGGAGAGGTCACTTTGGTACAGTACCAGAATACAGAGGCTGAATCTGAGCAGAGCAGTTTCTGTGCCATGAACATATGTTTTCATCACTTCTCAGCAATATATCAGAACTGCACACCTGCAAAGTGCCTGTTTGCAATGTGATGCCTGCTTTTATCAAAACCTTTACAGGCTGCTTACAGGGAAAGCAGGGCAATGTTTGGTACTGCTGAGATATCCCTGTCAGGAGAGAATTGAGGAATTAGCAGAAGGACATGATACAGCTGCAGACACTTTGGGGTAGGATTTACCTCACCTACCTCTCAAGGTCTCACGGCAAGCTGAGCCAACTTTGGCACCTTGGCTTCCCATACAACAAGGGAGATAAGCAGACACCTCTGGAAGGCAGTTCCTCCTGTGCCAAGATGGGTGTTGAGAACAGTTCAAAAGGATTTCTCACTGGAGAGCTCTCTACTGGTTAGAGGTAACCTTGATGAGTAGCTTAGAGGAGGGAAACTAAACCTTAATCAGAAAAGTCAAAGGGTGCTCTATATGCTTTAAGGACTCAGGACCTGCTGCTTAAGGGCAATGCTAAAGCAAAATAGCACCAGCACCCTGAGTCAAACCTGGGGTTTTACTTCCCCTCTTCTTTTTATCCCTTCACATACATCTGGCAAAGCAGAACTGATGATTCTGTTGTTTTACCTGGTGCTTCAAATAGGAAGGAAAACTTCAGTTAGTGAACTGTGCATCCAGTATTTACAGGCAAGGCCTTCATTTGAGAACAAGCTTTGATGGGCTAAAGCTTCCCAAGAAAAGAAGTTTGGGAATGGGCTCTTGACAGCTACTAAGATGCCATGTGTTGGCTTTCCCACTTCAGTGTGACTTATTCAGGCAGCAACACAGTTTTAGTGAGGCTTTAAAGTTTCCTCTTTGATGGAGCAATCCTGCATCCCAGACTAATGCTACTTGCTCCAGAAGAGATCATAATGGCTTTTTGGGGATGTATTCATCTCTGAAGCTGTGTCCTTGCTCTGGGTGCAGGGGTCAAAATGCAGGAGCTCACTCACCTCCTACCTGGAAGCTGCAGGGTGAAACTCACTGTCCCCCTAGTTACCAGCACATAAACAGGAGCACGTCTGGCAATGTGGCTTTCTGCTCTGTGGGTGACTGAATGGGCAACCTCCTGCAAAGCCTCCGGACCTTGTGGGGCTCTGTGGGTTCAGGGGAGGTGCTGGTGCCTGCTTCCTCCAAGGTCTCTGCTGAGTCTGGCACATGAGGCTGCTAAGGTGGAGGATGTTATGATATAAATGACTCAATGAAATCTGCCTGACTTCATCCACACATTTCTCGTGGGTTCCCAAACAAGCAATGACTCTTAATGCCTGTCAGCCTAGGTTAATTCAGGTCCCAGCCTTCAGTGAGTGAGGCTCTCCTCAAAGCATTTCCCTTGCTGCCTCCATGGGGCAGGAGAATGGGGACTCCTGGATTACTATCCCCACTCCTCGAAGCTGCAGGCAGTGGGTTTTAGTTAGCACAACCATAATGAGCTGAGCAGAAAAAAAGCCTCAGAACCAGGACAGGCAGGAAGCCTGAATTAATTCTGATTAAATCTGTGAAATGCACTCAGCTCTGCTTTTGCTCAGAATGGGCTAGGGACAGCTGCTGTGCCCAACAGTTTTTATGGGACAGTGAACTGGAAATGGCTTTGCTGCATGGGCTGTGCCACAGCTTGCTACCTTGTCCTTGCTTGCAACAGCAACGTGCCCTCAGCCCCTTCCCCCACTGCAGCCGTATGTGGTTTGGCTTCCTATTACTTCCTTTGGTAGTTCATTAAAGGCATTAATCACCTTCTGCACAAAGGCATTTCTCTTGAACTCCCTGGAGGCCAGGCCTCTTTCTCAGCTGCAGCTCCACTGGCTGCCTCAGACCTTTGCAGACAGTGCTGGCAGCCCAGACCTGCCCCCATTTCCCTGCTGATCTGGGTCCTGGATAGATACTAATCAGGTGGTCACCTGCAAAGCTGCCCTGTCACATATGCTGCAGCCAGAGACTCTTCTCCAGCTAACCTTCACCCCATCATTGTCTACATCTTTGTTGTCTCTAATTTCCCTGGCCAAAAAGTCCCATCTCAGGACTAAGACACTGCCACCCACTCAGATGCATCATGCAATAAAACAAGTATCACATGTGCAGGGTGTAAGATGTTCTGCTCACAAAGCTGGCTGGGGGAGCAGCATAGTGGCATACTGGGACTGCAGCAGCTGTGTTAAACATGCTGGCAGTTTGCAGTAATCACACCGTGCAGGGGATTCCCTGCCCTGAGCACCAAGGTTTGGCTCTGGCAGCAGGGAAGAGGGAGGCCAGGACTGAGCTGAGCCATGCTGCTGGCCAGATGGCAGACACCAGTAAGCTCCAGCTTGTGTTTGGGCACGAGATAGAGCCCTCAGAAAACAAAACCTCCCCTGGTTTGAGGAAGGGTTGGAAAGAGACACAAGGGAAAACTCCAGCTATGACATGTCCACAACCCTCTAGAGATGCTGTGTGTCTCCTTTCCCAAGCCAGGTCTCCACGTGCTGCTCCTGACCTGGTGTTTCTCCATCCTCCATTCCTGACTTCTCTCTTTTGGACTTTGCTCACCTGTGGGCTTGCCAAGAGCTCCTGTGCTTGCTGGTAATTTTTTCTGCTCTCACCTTCCAGAACACCAACTCTTTCTCACAGGTTGCACTGAATGGTTGTGGGTGCTGTGTGGAAGGAAAGCTAACAAGGCTCAGGGCACTCAGAGAACGCTGCAGGCCAGCAGGAGAGAGACCACATCTGAATCAGTGTCATGTCTTTTGCTCATGGAAGATTAGTGTTAGCAAGGAGGATGAGAAAAAGCAATCCCTGTCGTGTGAGATCCTTCCACACTGCATCCAGCTTACCTGCAGTGGCTTCTGCATCTCTCTTCCTCCAAAACCTCAGCCCTCACCCTTTCATCTCCCTACCACTTAATCTCCACTAGCACAATTGCAGGACGTGGCTTACTAAATCCTCTAACATACAGAGAGACACAGACACATATGCTATATCCACTCAAGAATTCTGCCATCAGTTTTATGTTGATCTTAAACATCAGTTGTTTTCTTTTGCACTCCTCCACTTTGCCTAAAACAAATAAAATCAAAGAATGAGAAGACCCTCTTGAAGAAGCCAAAATGTGGCTTGTTTTGGTAGCTGTTGCCTTTTCACTGCAGATCACTGCTACTTCCATCAGTCCTGCAATGCATAAATACATCTCCTCTTGACCTGCAACCCTGGATGAGTTTTGGCAAGGGTGTGATATGCCCAGAACAGGGCAAATAATTGATCTACATTAATAAATAAGTAAATAAAAGGGGGGAAAAGAAATCAACATTGCTGATATTTTGTTGCTGTTTTTGTTTGTTCTTTTGCTTTATGTTTTTTTGGTTGTTTGTTTTTGGGTTTTTTTGGTTTGTTTTTTTTTGTTTTGTTTTTTTTAAGAATGCTCCAGAGGAAACAAGTAGGTCTGACTGCTAAAGGGCAGCATGAGAGAATCAACTAGAGACTCGTTACTGTGTAGGCTAATGAGCTAATGAGTTCAGCAGGTGAGCAGGGAACACTTTCTGCCCGAGAGCGTGCTGTTGTTATTCTAATTATTTGGTATTATTTGGATTTTCTTTCATCCTGGGATGATGGTGGATTCTTAACAGCTCACTTCAGCCCCTCTCCTACATCTCCCCTAATACCTGACTTCCTCAAGAGTCCCTGCAACCTCTCAAATCACAGAATCATAGAATGGTAAGGTTGAAAGGGACCTCAAGGATCATCCAGTTCCAACCCCCTGCCATAGGCAGGGACACCTCCCACTAGCACAGGTCACTCAAGGCCTCCTCCAACCTGGCCTTGAACACCTCCAGGGAGGAAGCATTCACAACATCAAAGCCATGCCACACTCTACCAAACAGCACTTGGTAAAACATTATCCTGTTTCAACCCGAGATGGTTAAAAGCAGAGAAGCAAATCCCCATCTGTCTTTAAAGGAATGCAGTTGAAATGAATGCATCTTTGTCTTCAGACTTGTGTTAATACCACACCCCGGAGAATTTGGATCTGCAGCATATTAAAGTCTCCCTGACTTATTGCCTCTTTAAGGAGCATGTTGATTTTGTGTTTGCTCTGAGCTCTGCATGTTACTGAAGTTAACTGGGACCCTTTCCATTTCTACTGGCAGAGAGCTGCTGCCTTTAGGGCCCTAACCCTATTAAAGGAAATGTAAACCTCTATATCTAAAATTCCCACTGGAGTTTTGGAGAGGAGCAGTGCACTTCCCCACACTGCCTTCCTTGCAGCCACATAAAGATTTCCACTCTCACCTTGCTAATACAGCAAAAAAAAAAAAAAAAAAA
>VWYK01095153.1:36517-55782 GCA_013399775.1 Semnornis frantzii
GTGCCAAAAAAAAAAAAAAAAAAAAGCCTGTGCATTTTGGGCTTAGTGAGATTCCTATCCCATGGAAAAGCTTTATTTTCAGAGAAGAAAGGATAAGCCATGAGTGAAAGCTGTGACTGCCACACAATAGACAGGTCTGGTCTCTGTTGCTTGCTGCTTCTCAAATCCCTTCTCTGTCTGCTGCAGAGTCCACATTTCACTTCTTCGCTCTCTTTTTTGCTCCTCACCAGTGAGTATTTGGGTTTCTTTCCAGATAGATTTGCAGGTGTGACATTCCCTTTACTTCTCTTCTGTTTGCTTTTTTTATTTCCTAATTGGGTCATATTTTCTCCACTGGCACCACTCTCACAGGATAAAAAAATT
The DNA here is from genome assembly GCA_013399775.1 of Semnornis frantzii. Taxonomy (NCBI): domain Eukaryota; kingdom Metazoa; phylum Chordata; class Aves; order Piciformes; family Ramphastidae; genus Semnornis; species Semnornis frantzii. The sequence continues at coordinate 36,881 of VWYK01095153.1, forward strand.
AAATACAGTCATGCAAAGAAGTAGCCCATGCCCTTTGGAGAGAACTGGACATACAAACCCAGTGGAAACTGATTCCTGAGGCCTGATAGGCGCTGCCAGCCTCCTGTTTTGGCTGCTTTCACCAAATGACAGCATAGCTCCACCAGTGTCCCTGCTGATTGTAGTGGCCCATGCTCACCCAAGGCTCCCAGTGCCCAGATCTGTGAAGGCAGACAGATAGCTCATCCTGTTCTGGAAGCCATAGGTAAGGAAATGGTTTGGCTTTTCCTTCTTGTGGACAGCTCACCTTCTCTAGTTGTGACTGCAGAGCACCATCACCTAACCCTAGACCATCTGCAGAGACACTGAACACAGGAGCCTGGTGTCTCTTCCAGGACTCACTCCCTCCCATTTGGCAGGATTTCACCCATCAGCAATCTCCTTAGGGCTGGACCTGACTCTGTAGAGCATTGGCATCTCACTAAACAAACAAGCACTTACTTGGAAGCCACAGCCCATCCCTGCCATAAACTCAGCATCTTTAATCTCAATTTGATCTAATGTGAGCTGATGCTCTGTTGTTCCTCTGCCTGCATCACATCTTTTCCTATTACGAAACCCAGGGAGATGCATTTCCTTGTAGTACCTATGTTGCATTAATCAGTCTGCATGTGATCATTAAATCCATGTTTCTGTTGGCTTGACTCACATTAAATAGTCATAGCAAGCATCCTGAGATATGTAGGGGAGATAAAAGAACACCCAAAGCATTTACAGGAGAGTTCTGGCACTGTGTAATTCAGAAGCAGTCTACCTACATCACAACAATTACCTACTATTAAAGGGCTGGGCTTATTTAGACTCTGAAAGTTTAATCATAAAAATTGCATTTTAATTGATTGCTGCTGGAATAATTACAGCAACACCTTTCCAAGAAACAGGGACCATCATATATTTATCAACAAAGAAGCTTCCTTTAAATTCAACATGCAATAATCGTTTAATTAAGCAAAATTTAGATCCTCATTTAACAGCATTCAAATGTTTGCCTACTTCTTCCTGTCTCTGAGAGGTAATTTAAGAGATAAAAAGCAGCCTCCAGAAATCCTCTATCTATATATATGTAAGCATCCAAGAAAGAGAAGAAAAAGGAATACTTCATTTCGTAACTGATCTGGATCTAAGCTTGGTGCTATTGATAAGAACATAACAGAGTGAGTGATTGCTACAAATCCCTCTCTAATTGGTGCTGGGAGGCCTTCATGAAATATGAACAGACTCCAAACCGTAAATGTTCATTTTCTAATATGCAGAACAGATTCAACTGTTGATATTTTAGCAGCACTCACAGCCTGTACTCACTATGAGGACCCCACAGTAAGCGTAGCTGTACATATGTGAGAGGGATAAATAATTCATTGGTTTTCAGTCTCTTTACAAGTTTTCTTGCAGCTGCTGAATCCTGCTGCTGCGGTGTGCAGAGCTCTGTGAATCAGGTGTGCAGCTCTTGAGTGTTCCCTCTCAGTGGACCCACACCTAAGCACGCCAAAGCCGATGGCTGCATCAGCAAAGCTACAGGGCTCAGTGCTGAGCTGAGGGTTTCAAGACACTGGTCATCCCTGCAAGCTGCCCTGAGTTTTGCAGGGACAGATTTACCAAGCTGGTGACTCACCTTCTGTGAGTACCGACCAACAGGGCACGTCCCCCAGGTCACTGTTTGGGAAATCTGTCGTTGAGCCATCGCCTTCCCTGAGCAGCAGGAGGAACCACCACTGTCTGCCTGATGCTGCCAGGCTCACCTGGGGACTCCGGCCAGAGGCCAAAAGCACCACAAATCAAATAAAGCTGTGGAGCAGTGGCTGAAACGACTCCCATCCCTCTGGGAGCTGGGCTGTGTGCAGGACAGGGATCTGCACTACAGGTGCACGGATGGAGGCTGAGATGAAGAATGAGAGGAAACTATTCCCGGCACTACTTGCCTCAGGTAAGCAACCTCACATCCCTTCGCTGCCAAGAGGACACAGTGTTCATGCCTACTGCAGACCTTCCAGGGACAGGGATTTTCAACACTCTGCTAAGCTTCAGACCCTCTGTGTCCTCGTATCTGGCACAGAGCACCCTTCTTCCCACAGCTCTCAGCTCTGATCTGCAGTATCAGCCCTGCTGCGTTAGGTCTGCCCTGAGCACAGACACTTGCAGCAAAACCCAGCAAGACAGTTTGCCAGTGACTGCGCTGAGGCTGTGAAGCACTTCTCCAAACATGGCTGAAGACAGAACCTGTGAACATTTCTTTAATGCTGCTCAGAAGGGTTTTGCTCTGCTAAGTCACTAAGCAAACCTTTCAGCTCTGCCACAGCATCTTTTTTACCCTTTATAGTCTGCTGGTACTGTTATATGCTTCTGCTGAAGGAAGGACTCTAAATTCACCTTTCCCCTAAACAATTGCCTTGGCCTTTGATGAAATGGCACAAAAATATAAAGTCTCTTCAGTTAAGAGCCTTCAAAGCATCAGGTGTGTATTCTCATACCAGTAAGCCACAGCATGCACTCAGCTGCACACACAGAGCCTGTTCATTACTATCTATTCTGTGGGATAGAATGAATTCAACAAGATGTTTCAGTTGCTGAAATATGCTCATGTTTCAGTGATGAAACAACATTAGCATCAACCACACATGAAATATGAGGTTACCACAGGTTGTATCTACTACCTTTGTTTGCCTTTTTTTCATGGTTGTGGTTTGCTTGAAGTCGCAATGCACTGATGTGTTACTCTCAGGGACCACAGGACTCTGTACATCAGTGCTGCCCCACACAGCGATTCACAAACACTGTGTCATGAGAAAAGGTCCACAACTGACTGGAAGCATCTGAAATACAAAAGTTGTCGCTGGTCTGTCACAGCAACAGCCCAGTGACAACAGCAGCCTCCTGGTGTTTCACAGATTTATCACTTTCCTGGGTATTACTGCTACCAATTCATAACCATCAGTGGCACGTCATTAATGGCTCTCTGTCACTGTCACCTGGTCACAAATGTGTACATCTCCTGCTGGAAATGCACCCACAGTCACACCAAAGCTTGCTCATCCCAACTGGGAAGCAGACATATGTCAGGGGCAGAGGTAGACAGTGTCAGAGCTGATGCTGAGATACATTTTGCATCCAATCTCCTTAGACAGGCTGCTGTCACTCCACTACAGTTCATCTCATCAGGTCAGCATCTTCATGCCACAAGCTGCCCATCTCAAGGTTTTTTTGATTCCACTGTCTCCACTGATTCTTAGGATATATCCTGCATGTTGGATGTTGCTGCTTCAGGCCCTTGCCATAATGACTACATTTAGCACGTGAAACCGGACCCTAGCACAAGGCAGGATCCTGACATGGGGCCGGGACTGTCTAGTTTTCCTCAGATGTTCTACTGGAGACTGCAATAGGAGCAGGACCAGGTTTACAGGGTCCAAACATCCTTGAATTAACCATCAGAGAAACAGGTAGTGCCAAGGAAACACTGTGTTCTCTATCTCCATGGGAACAAAACCTGGTACTTTTAACTGCTAACATGGCCAGTCTTTTCTCAGAAGATAAGGACCTCTACGTGGGCAAGGCTTTTTTTATTCCCTGTAAATAAACAAATCTTTCTATTGATACCTACTCCTGGCAAACAGGAAAGGAATTTGCTAGAAGATGAGGAAGGAAACAATGCCTGGCAAAAGTTTCTCTTCACTCCTAGAGCGCAAAACCAGGTCTCCTGACGGCCTGGTTTTTTGGTTCAGGGCTGAGGTTTTTTTTTTCCCCCCCTATGGTACATGGAATAACACCTTCTTTTGAGCTCACGAAACAAATGCTGCCTTCCATAGTCTGGAAAAACTTAGGAAGTTTTTAATTACAAGAAAAGAAAAATGAGGACAAGTGAAGTTGGACTGCGCGGAGTGCTCTGCTGGTCTGATCTAGGACAATGTGCCCTACATAGAGCTCAAATATAACATCCTTTGGGAGGTTGTCTTGCTTCCATTCAGCTTTTCTGAGACCACCCCCACCCCCGTGGTACTAACAACAGATTTCTGAAGCACAACTAGTATCATGGTCTTGGTATCAGTGTTAATTGTGAATGCTGTAAACCAACCCATTAGTGGCAAGCATAGAGAGGAAGGGGAAATTCTGTGCAGATGGAGGATTTATTCTAGTGATATTCTTGCAGTTTCTGCTTTCTTCCTGCTACCAGCACTGAAATAACTCATCCCCAGCCACAGTCAGCAACTCTACCCCAGGTGGGTGATGGTTTCCCTTGATAAATACACAGTCTGTCTTTTTTTCTTCTATTTGTCTCATTTTCCTGCCAAGGAAGTGCCACTGGATTGAGCTGAAATAGTTGTTCTTCCTTGAGAGAAGCCTTGTGACTGGCAAATAGAGGGATATTAAGGAAAATGGAAAATCTTTAGATGTGTCATTAGACACTCAAGTGAAAGTGTGGCCAAAATGTTACCTGTGTCACACTGGCCAGGAAATTCCTGCAGTCTTGTCATTGTAAATCCTCCAACAGAGAAAAATAGCCTTGTTTGGTTTTTTTTTTAAGCTTCAGAAAGCTTTATTAATTCTCTTCCTGTACCCTTCTGTTTTGTTTTTTTTTTGTTGTTGTTGGGTTTTTTTTTTGTTTTGTTTGTTGTTGGGTTTTTTGTTTGTTTGTTTTGCTTATTTGCTTTGATTTGTTTTTTTCTCAGGAAAGCATTTTTTTCCCTTTCTCTGTATTTCTTAGCAGAGAGAACAGTTTGTGTGCCCCTCTACCCTACTCTCCACATGACTAAACTGCAGAGAGGGTGTCTCAGTGAATCAAAAAGACACTATAAACTTGACCCAACAGCAATCCCACAGGCTCTTCGAAGGGAAGGGTTCCTCTATGACTCCTGGCAGTCCTTGTACACGCACACAGATGCTCAGAGAGTGGGAGCAACGTCTGACACCAGGTCAAAATGAGGAATTTTTCGTGTGTCGCATCCCAGCGGCACAGCCCCCTCAGTGCGCAGCACCCCACGACTTTCTCCAGGGGCAGCAAATGCTGCAGCAGCCCCTGCTGCAATCACAAGGCTGTGTTAGGAGGTTTGCATTCCTCTGGTTCCCTCCTGCTCTTATTTATGGCCACTAATGTTGGCATTACCTTGCAAGCTAGTTCTTTCTGTTCCCAACTATATCATATCACCAGAATGGCACAACTAATGCAGTCCACTTTAGCAGGGTACAGGTTCACCCAAAGATTCAGTCTGTGGTGAGAATTCAGTCTCTAATATTTGTTTCTAGAGCCAATGATTTTGTTGGTTCTTGAAACTAGAAGCCTCTTACCTGTCTCTTTGTTAGGCATGCCTCTCATTGCGGAGCTGGACTTTGCTTGAAGCAAGCTGCTCTTTCCACTAAGTCTTTTTTAAATGAGGAGGGCTAAGCCTTTTTTAAATGAGATGGCTGAACTGAGGGTGAAGAAGTTGTTCACACTAAACAGAGCCTTCTCTGCACCCTCGTGGGTGGGAAGGGATGTCTTTGTTGTACATCATAACTATAGGAAGTACAGGAATGAAAACTTGACACAACGAGTCCGGCAGAGGTTAGAGAAACAAGGAGAAACATTGTTGGAGATTTTCTACCACTTTGGAATCAATGCAAGATAAAATACAAGACAGGCTGAATAACTGCAGCACTGCCTCACTCCTATGTCTGTATGCACAAACTAAAATGATTCAGAAAACCTTTGTGTGTGTGTTTGGGGTTTTCTCGCACAGACTCTAAAGGCAGGTTGCGTGTTTGGAGCAAGCTGTCAGATTACAGATGGATTTCAAAGACAAAATAAGAATCCCAACGAGGAAGGAAGGAGCCAAAGTAAGAGGAAGCATGACAAATGCTGTTACTTACAGGTGTATGTCATCTCAAAGCTGTCGCTAATGTTCACAATGTCGATCTGGGGAAGGAGTTTAGGGGGTTCTGTGAGTTGAGACAATGCAAACCTGAAAGCGGCATGTTCCTGGGACTGTTGATTAGGAAATAACCCCCCTGGGGAGAAAAAAGAGCAACAAGAACAAAGGTCTTAAGCACACCTTTACTGGCAACCTCTTCGGTCTAAAATATTCCTGCAAGCAGAGGCTAGAGCTCCCCAGTCCACACACTACTTTCACACTCCAAAACCCTCCAACATGCAAGACCCGGGGTGGGGGTTTCACGCCTGCTGCAGACACATTGGGAGCAGAAAACCTTTCCAACCTGTGCATTATGTAACATCTGGACCACATACAAGAGCCCAGTGTATCTCTGGGCTCAGCAGCCTGAAGGTTTGAGGTGAACCAACCTTGCCACCCCCCATAACTTTAAGGAAAAGAAATGGAATCAATGCCAAAGCTACCATTACAAAGCAGTAATTGCAGTTTTCCTCTCACTTGAAAGTACGCTCAGTTTAAATCCTGATGACTAAGAGAAGGGGATTGCTCCAGAATGGTGCAGGGGTTCTTCCTCCATGCTATGGGACTCTGGGTAGACTGGCTGAGTCTGGCCCAACAGACACAGCACTGGTTGGATGGGTGTAGGGCTGCAAGAGTCAGGGCAATGTGAGACACACAGCCAAACAGCTGCTGCTACTGTAAGTGTGCTACATGGAAAATCCCTACATTTAACAGGTGATAGTGACCAAAATCAAAGAGGGCAGGAAATCAAAAGCCTTGAGCCTTAAATGGATCAATCTGAGCAGAAGTACAGACAAGTCCAGACTGCCAGAGAGACATAAATACAATAGACTTCTGGGATGAGACTGAATCCAGACTCAGAGACTTTCTCCTTCCACAAACCTGGAACAAAGTGATGTGATAACCTGTCCCTAGGAAAAGTTTCCTGCTGCTCCCCCAGCAGGAAACTTGGCTTGCAGTAGATCCCTAAACAGCCTCCAGAAAGATGATTGAATTCGGACTGTCTTGTAATCTATATGCATTTTAAGGCAGCACTGTTATTGGCATCTTACAAAGAGGGAAGCAAAGCACTTAGCAACGAGGTAGAATTAAAATAAAGAAGCAGAGAGTATCAGTGCCCATCCATCCAGGGCAGATGGCTTGGGGAAGAAACAAATGTGCAAGGACCTGCTGTCAACAGCACTTTGCACATATCTAGTATAGAGGGAATCTCCTTGTTGTGTGGAAAGGGCTATTTCTGTGCAAATATGCCCCCCTCCTCCATTCCTCCCACCCCTAGCCTAATCATGGGTGTCAGAGAAGTAATATGTTAGCAGCCAAATTAAGGGATTCTGTGTGTTGGTGGAAAGAGGGAATAAAATCTCTGAAGTTGCAAAAATTTGGGGTAAAGGGGAGGCAGGAAGGGAGGGGGGACAAAAGGATGCAGCATCAACAGCAATAAAAGCACCGATTGTGCAGCTGGGCTCAGGCTGGAGTTGCCTGAACTTGGTGGATTAGCAATTGATTGGCATTGTAAAGAGAAGAGAGGTAGGAATGAAAACCGGCACACAAGGGAAGAGAATTTGGGGCTAGGCGAAAAACCATCATCAACAAAGATTAATGGGAGAGTAATAATGAACCTGGGGAGGAAGAGAGGGAGGGAGAGGAGCACTGAGAAGTTACAGGAAGGGAGAAAGGAATCAAACAGGCTCTGCTGGTGCGCAGGGGAAGCAAGTAGCACAAAATGAAAAGAGACTTCAATGCAAAATCTTCCTCCAATAGCTCTGCCCTTATTCTTTAGCAACAACAACAGAGAGAGCCTGTTTGTTACCTCTCGTCCCAGTTACCTACAGATGAGAGCATCCTCACCAAAATGTACCATCCAACCTCTGATTTTGCAACTACAGCAATGCACAATGGCAGCCCAAGCATCTCTCGGAGCGAGAAACATCATTTTTTTGTTGTGCTTCCTCCATTTCGGAGGCACTTTTCTCCCTCTGTGTTGGTGTGTGTGTGTACAGGCATTTATTCCCCATCTTCCCCTCCCCCAAAAGCCAAATTGATACATCTCTGCTCTTGCAAAGCTGGAACCAACACACAAATCCAACCCTCGCTGTTCACCCCCTCTCTTTTTCACACATGCAAACACATTTTGCCTTTCGAAACAAGCAGGTCAGTTTTCTCCCACCACCCCCTCTTCATCCCAAACCACTTACTGGGGAACATCCCTCCCGAACGGCCCCCGAGCTCCGCACTCACCTATCTGGATATTGTTGGGGAAATTGGCCCCTAACACCGCCCCTAGGAAACTGGTGCAGAAGAAGGCAAAAATGTGCTGCATATTCCCTTTTGCATTGGCGAAAAAGAAGCCCAGCTCCGAGCATAGGTTTGATTTTTCCCCGCTCTGCTCTCTTTAGCCGCCTCTCTCGCCTCCCCTTCGCTGCGCCTTCAGGGCTGCGCGTCCCCCTCGCTCGGAATCCAGCGCTCAGACTGCTGCTCAGTACCGCCTGGCAGCGGGATTAACTGAGCCCCGGGAGAGAGAAAGAAAGAAAGAGAGAGAGAGAGCGAGCCCGCTCCTCAGCATCAGCCCTCCCCCGCCACACACCACACACACGCACATGCACGCACCGAGGCGCTGCCACACGGCTCTTTGCCTTTCTCCCATTTGGAGCTCAAGAGCTGGCTTCAGCATCCCATCCTTTCTAGTCCTGGCCGTTCTCCCCACCAGAGGTCCTGGCTTAGGTCTCTAAGGGCGATTCCCAGCTATCCCTAAATTCCCGGCTTTCCCCCTCAACTTCCCTTGGCAGGAGCTAGAAGGATCCTGTACATCAGTAGGTGGCAAACTCCTCTAGAGAAAGGGCTTAAACGCCTCTGCCTCTCATCCATCGCTTCCTAACCTGGGCTTTCACCCCTGGGTCCGGGAGTTGAGTCAGTCTCTACAGCCTGGCTCATTAAGATAACAAAGCAGGTTATGTCCTGCAAACGTGCCTCGGAAGGAAGGATGTCAGAGCAACAGACGAGACATCCTGAAGGATGAGGAAAGCAACCCCTCCACCACCACCTTTCTGGTTGCTTTTTTTCTGCTCACCATTAACCAAGAGGCTTTTCACCCCTGTGCTTGATGTAGAGGAATATGTGCTCACCAGCACCAGAAGACAGGACAGGCTGCTGAAATCAGGGGGTTATTTTAGCCTGGATCATCACAGAAACTGTTCTGAGGCTGTTCTAGTGAGGCTGGAGCTTATCTGACCATAAGCAGCTTTTCTGAAAAACAAAAGGGAGTGTCTGAGTGTGTGTGGAAATCAATAAAAGAAGCAATGAAGAAAGCCAGCTTCTATGAACAACCTGAGATTTAGAAATATTTGAGGAAGAGCTGTTGTGAACAGAACCATAGCCTTCTCAGAAAGAAGAGAAATTTTACCCATTCCTTTCTGAAATACAGGAAGTCTCAAACCAAAATTTGGGCCTCTTGTGCCAGAATCTGAATACCTACATTCAAGCACAGGGATTATGCCACCAGTGTTTGTGCAGCCTTAATACACCTGAGAGATAAACAGCAGAAAGGAAACAGAAAAAAGGACGTTTGTGGCAGAGTTAGAGATAGGACTCAGATGCACCATATCCTGGTTTGGTACAGGATGCCTTGCCCTGGTCTTCATCCACATCTCCAAAAGCACACAGTTAGATTGGAAGAGAATCAGAGAATGGTGACCAGTGTTCAAAGGTCAGGAATTTATCCTTCATAAGAAGCTGTTGAACAGATGAGGACTTTGTAGCGTGGAACTGAAAAAGGATGTAACCAAAGCCTATGAAATCTACTGTAGCACAGAGACATTCCTTGTTAGCCACGGGGTCCAACTGTGACACAACTTCACGGTGCAAGGACAACACTACTCTTTGTATCTTTAAATCTTTAAAATAGAGACAATATTTTTGTTGGCAGTTCCTCTACTTGCTTTGAAAGAAGTTTACTACAGGTTTGCTTCCCCATACAGCCTTTCCTACCAGCTGCAACAGGGTCCATGAGAGAGCAACACCATATGTGGTCACACACTCTCTTCCTGTGGCTAAATGTGACAATGACTGGAAAATCAGCTCTGTGCACAGGCACTGGGTAAATAAGAATGGATCATGATCCAGATCTTCAATCCATTCATTCCTGCAAATAAGAATTTGGTTCCCTTAACTTCTTCCTAAAGAGTTTTAGGGATTCCACTGTGAGTCCTGGGATGAGAAAATGCTTAAATTCCCACAGAAATGCTAGAGTAATAATTTGGTCTCAGCACCATACTCTCAACACCTCACATTAGAGAGGAGCTGCAGTGATGCCTGCAACCTTGTGACCTCTTACAAGGACAGTATGCAAAGCTGCACTACAAAAACACTCAGAGCCTAGAAGACTTACATCTTCCTTAGGCCCAGGAATAAAATGCCCTTCTGGGACAGATTCCTTTTTTTCCCCAAGCCGCCCTTGACCAGTGCCATGCCTCTCAGTACCAGAGAATACAGGTTCATTAGAGCAATTGTTTGGATGCTCAGGAGTCAGCTACAGGTGACTAAAGGCTGCTCCTACCCTGTCTCACTGCCTGGTTGATTGGCATCCCAGGGTCGTATTCAAGCATAACAAATGTACATTTGCAGTTGATAGGTAGTACCTTCATCAGCCTTCCATTTCACTCCTTGTATAATTTAAGCAATACTGATTTGAGGCTAAAATAACCTACTGATAGGTTTTATGGGTTCTTGCTTTCCGTCTGGAATTTAATAGAAGTAGCTGCATTTATAACCTGAAGAAAGGCAGTGAAGGATAACCAAAGCAATGGAAAGATGCTAGCACGTTTTCAAAACTCCCAAACAGCCAATCTGACAATAATTATGGGAACCACAACAATAAAATACTGTAATAGTTAGCAGGAAGCTTGCACAGTCACATCAATTAATGATACTGCTTTTGTCAGTAAACCTCTTGAAGTGCAGGGGGCTTGACAAGGAGAACCTCACCACAGTGTAACAAGACAAGTTGTAATAAGATGGCTATTTTTAGGGCGTGTTGATTTCTGTTTTCCTATAGATAACAGCATTTTATTCAGTTTGTTAGGAATTAACTCTCACTACTCTGAAGGCTCATTAAATCAACATCAAAGCAATATAGCTTGAGAATGTCAACGATGCACCGAACTACATCTTGGCAAACTGATGAAACTTTGATGTCACAGAAGTGGTCACAACGGAAAGACAGATCAATACATCAGTCCTCTAAAAGAATAATTGAATTGTCTGAATTCCTCTTCCAATTAAATTATCCAAGTTACTAAGAAACAAGGGAAGGAACTTATTTCTCGCTTCAGATAGCAAATAAAATCAGTCGCCACAGCGTGAAGTATACTAAACGGTGCCATCTTAATCAGGGGCATCTAAAACTATCAAGGAGTGGAGCTTTGAAGGCCTGATTTTTGTCTCAAAGGGTTCCTAAGACACAGGCAGGACAGGCAGGCACCCGGTGGTTATCAGAAAACATCTAACGAGACCTTGTTGGACTACTCCATGCGTGAAGAATTAGGTAAACACGTGTCTTTAAAACCATGTTGCACAATGTAATGCAGGAAACGCTATAAAGGAATTTTAAGAGTGCAGCTGCTTCACATAAGATCTCTGCTAGAAATGAAAATAAGAAAATGAATGCATCAGAGCTACTGTTCCCATTGTGCTCTGCCTGGAGCTGACCTTGTTGAGCTGGGTGAGAACCTTTGTTCTCACCCATTTCTTCTCTGAGTTCTTGCACACCAGACAATTTTGTCTCTGAGGAGGCTGTCTGTCACCTTCCTTGCTGCTCTGCTTTGCATGACATGAAGCTGTCCACGCGAGCAGAATGGTTTGCCTTCACTATCAGAGCTTTTGTTTCCAGGATAGGAAATCAGCGGTTGTTGCAGCAGATATATTTCTGTACCAGAAGCCTTGGAAAAACAAAGGACTCATTCACATGCAGAAGCCTCCAGCGCTGAAAAATGAGGAAATCAACAGAACTCGGCATCCATCCGAACTCCCAGCAGAATTATCTCCCCCAGTGCCCACTGTGTTTTACATGATGCTCCTGAATGTCTTTAAAGAGGTTATTGAAATACTACTATTTCTGAAAGTCCTTTTATTTTCTAGCTGGACAATCTCTATAGGAGGTTTTTGATAAAGAGCAAAATGTAATTATAGTGATTAATTTAAATAAGCACCAAACAGCACAGAGTCTCTTATAGGTTTCGCAGAGCCTTGGCAGAAATGAATGCTAATGGAGTCACACGTTTCCCTTCCTGCCTCGTTCACCTCAATTTTGTTATTTTGGATAATGAACTCTCAAGGAATGATTGTATCACAGGTGACTGAGAGAACAGACTCCAGAAGTTCAAAATGAGGAAGATCTAGAAGTGATCAGAAAAGGAAAGGGCTGAGGCAGCTCCCTCCATTCACAGCACCAGCGTACGGGGAAGGGTGTGTGCAGATAGCCCTCAGCACACCTACACCCAGCAAACATATGCACAGTCACTGGTGTCACCCACGCAGAAGTGACACCGAGAGACACGGTTCAGAAAGCATACATGTGCTGTATGGGCACACACACACTGACAGGATCACCCAGGCAGGAGTGGGTGGCATAGCTCAAGGGTGTTTGCTGAGACATGGAGCTGCCGCGGAGGGGTTGAGTAGCTCTGCAGCCCGTTACACCCCTATCGTGTCTTCTAAAGCAGGTGACAACCCAAACAGGGATTTCAGACCTGCAGGGAGCCAAACCTTTAGCCCTTCATTCATCCACAGTCAAAAAGTTCCTACTGAAGTAGAACCAGGGGCATTTCAGGCTCTTTGTGGTCACCTACATAGCTTATTTTACATCAGACACTTCCTCCCATCTTTGCAACCTGCAAGATATTATTTGTACCACTGAAAAACAATATTTCCAAACTGTACTTACCAACAAATTTTTAGTAGAATCTCCTTTATAAAAACATCCTCAGTAATGTTTGGCACCAGGCAGAAACAATCTGTCCCTTTCAACATGCCTGAGGTGTCTGTGGGACCTCTCTACTTTCCAGGGCAGCTGGAGTTACCAAATAACAAGCTTTGATATCCCAGAAGCAACTCAAGAGAGGTTAAAGTATATATGAGCTTCGTCCTTTTCCAGTGTGCAATAACATGTGAAGATGTGGGACAGGGACAATATCTGAGATGAAGAGATCTCTAAGCAGGTCCTGACTGATGCTAAACATCTGGGGGTTGGGGGTTGATGTTTTAAGGTCACCAGATATTGTTTCTTAATACTGACTGCTGATGGAGGAAGCCTGATATAAACTGAAACAAAGGAATATCAGCTTTATCCACAAACTGTACAAGAATGTGCTTCTGTTGTCATCCTGATTGGCTTATTACCATATTTATAAGAACTGACTTCTTACTCACTGTGGGATAATTAAGTAAATAAATGGACTGGAAGATAAACCTGTCAATCAGAGTGGCACTGGAAACACTGCACACCCTTTGGTTGGGAATTCACGAGCAGGAGGTGGCAAATGGATGCCTCCTGTTGTCTCAGAGCACCCGTGGGATACGGTCAGTCTGGTGAGGACTGTGGGCTCCCACGAGCTGGGCTTTGCTACTGCCCAGCATGGATGGATGGGGAGCCAGCAGCACAGGAGGGACAGGAGCCTCCCTGGAGTCAGGTAAGGATGTAAGCTGTGCGCTCAGTCCAAGCTGAATACAAGCATTGTACGCTGCAAACTCAGATCTGCAACTTTATTCTTTCTCCCACTGCCCAGTTCCCTGTCGGCAATGGGTTTGCTTCCATCTCATGGGTCTGGCATGCTCAGCTAGGGGCAGTTCACACAAGCAGTAATGCAAACAGCCCTTTGCTGAGTTGATACATACATGACCACTCATTGAAACACCACGACTCCCTCTGTGACAAATCCCAACTGACCCCTTTACTGCCTCCTCAGAAGAAAGACTTTATCATTCGCAAAAACCTTCCTCCTGCAGGGAGGGCTGCCAGGACAATTTTTTTTTTCCTCTTATGAATGGTTGATTTGTAACTACTTATAGAAATGCTCTGTGCCCTAGTCTCAGTTTACGCTCTTTGCTGAGTCACAAACATAAATCAGAGTTGTGGGTGGATCCCTGTTTGTTATTAAAGCACCTTATGTTTCTCTGAGCCTCACCAGAGGAAGCAGAAATTACCAGTAACACATTAAAGTTACAGTAGGTCTGTTGTTGTTTGAGGATGTAATAGACACACACACACCAGATTATTGTCACAAATCATGCTGTCATCACATTTTCTGGTTCAATAGAAACCCAAATAAATAAAAATTTTTAAAAAAAAAAAGTTGAAAATACATGGTAGGAGTATTATCTACTCTGAAAAGCCAGACAGAGGGGATGCAACCTAAATCAGAAAGCCTGGTTATCAATAGTTCAATCAAATGTTCATATACATGACAAAGTTTTCTTTCAATCCAAGTCCCCAAAACATTCTGAATGCTGCAGATGAAGTCAAGTAATGACTGAGGTGATTATGCAGTTTAGTATTGATACATGAATCAACCCTCATTTTTAATCCCTGGCATCAAACTCAAGACAAGCAGAAAACAAACGTGAAATGAAGAAGATAAAAGGATGCTGATTTAGGAAGGAAAAAAACGAACCAAAAAGCAGCAGCAGCAGCAATTGCTGCGATTCAAAGAGCCTTGCAAAGATCCCATCATTACCATCTGGCTCTGAATCTCCCAAGCTGCTCCACTAACACACAAGATAAACAAACGTGTGGGCTGTGCTTTAGGGTGGCTGATCTTGGCCTTTCTAATAGTCAGAGGAATCACAGTTTTGAACTGGAATAACTGAGTCAAGAAAAGAAGTATCAATTTCCAGCCCTGACATCACATCCTACTGTGGCAGGCTGCCTGCTTCCAGCTGGGAAGGGGGAAGTCTGTGCACAATAAAGACAACCTGAAGAATCACCAGAATTATCAATGCCTTTCTGGCAATACACATACTGACATCACCTCTCCTCATTCCTTAATTGCTACTTATGCTTTATCCAGGAGAGAAGCAGGAATTGCTATGTTGGATCAAATTGTTCACCACACAAACTCCTACCCTGTCTCGGTGTGGTGTATTGCACAGTAGCAGTCTGCAAGTATTAAATGTGTTGGCTTTCACCAGGGATAGTAACTGACTGGAGACAGGCACCCATGAAAAGTCAAGAGGGAGAGATTTTCCTCTTTTGCACCTGTGGACCCTGCACAAACAACCTGAACTCCCTCAAAGTACTGCTAAGAATAAACAAAAATCACTGTGGTACAATACACCATTATACAATTCTTTATTAAAAGTTGTTTACATTTTTAGTGACAGTGCAATGGTTTTGGTTTCAGTTAAGAGGAAGAATAAACAGATTTGCAGAGTTTCTGAACGAGCAGAAAACCGAAGTACTGCCAGGCCTAGAGGCATTCCATCAGGTGTGCCTTTGATCTCCTTCTCCATCTCTAAACCCAGCTTTTTAAAGTTCCACAAAGTGTTTTTCTACCAACGTGTGGCAGATGTCCATAGTAGTGGGGTGTCCCAGCTTTTGTTGGAACATTCAAGCCCTCTGTGGCTCTTTAGTGTGGCCAGTGTCTACGACGTGCCAGAGGACACTGCTGCCAGCTCTGCAGATGTGTCATTGAAGGGGAAAGGGGACACATTTAACAGCAGCAGCAGCAGCTGCAATGGGCTGACACAGGGGGACCACATGTTATGGACACTCAAAAGCAAGGTCTTCATCTGAGCTGTTGCTGTTGGGCTGCTCAATTAGGGCAAAGACTTGTGAAGCTTAGCGGGTGGATGTGGATCTGTAGGTTATCTGTAATTTCTCCTCTTCGTCTTTTAGGTACCACAGAAATGATGGAGAGCTAAGGATATAACCTGAAACAAATGGTATCCTGTTTTCCAGGCTGGAAGGGAAAGATAATGATGATGATACAGGCTCTGTGTGTTTCTGGAGCTGTCCCACGTTTAGAGACTTTCTGTGCTCATCAAGATTTTCATCCAAGACTTTCTGTACCTCCCAAGCAGAGATCAGTGCTGTATTACCAAATTTAAAAAAAAAAAAAAAAGGCTTCCTTTGTACTCCCAACAACAGACCCAGACAGAGAACAGCACACAAACACTGCGTCACCTGTCACACCGCAGAGTTTGCCACCCTGTGTAAGCACACCGGCAATTAGAGCAAGCAGGACTCAGATGAGAGCAGATTATTAGCAAGCTCCATGCGGTCCCACAGACAAAGCACAGAGCTGTGCAGCTTCAGGCACATAAAGAGAGCAAATGGGATATTCTCAGGAACATAAAGATGTAGGGATTGCTTTAGAAATCACACACATCTCAGCATACTTGCTTCAGATACAGTTTAGGACTATTGGGCAGCAACACCGAGTCATGTTACCGATAGAACCTAATTTTCCTAACAAGCTCTGCAGAAGCAGAACAATTCAACTTACAGCATCATGTTACCTTGCCCATAGGAATCTCCAAACATCCAGCTACAAGTGGTCAGTGACACAGAAAAAAAAGTTTACCCCATCTGAGACATTGGTGGAGAGAACAATTTGCCTTAACTTGCAGAACCTGCAGGAGGGTTTCCACTGAAATCTACAGTGCAGCTCTCTGTGCTGCAGGAACTAAAGAGAAGTCCTCGAGCATGAAAACTTCATGTGTTTGCCACAGCTTTTGCCTCCCCTGCCCACGTCTTGTAGTAAAGCCCCCAAGAGCTGTTGCCATCTGTAGTAGCATGATAGCAACTGGTGCACTGTCTAAAACAACACAGGGAACCACAGACATTTGGAAGTGATTCAGGTGAATATGGTGCTGCTTTGTACAATGAATAATATGCCACTGATTGATTTGTGAGACTTGCTGCCAGCAAGGCACAGGCTTCTCCTGGACAGTGTACACCTAACCCTAGTGATGAAAAGGCAGGTTTCCATCTGCTTACAGCTCACTTGCGCGCTGCAACTCCAGGACTGAGAATAAAGAGAGCCACAATGTGGAATGCAAAGACCTGGTGACCTAATTCATTAATCACAGGCTGCTTTCAACTATTTCCCTGTATTTTTCTATATCTCTCATGGGCTCTTCTCTGCGTATCTCTCTCTCTTCCTAATTCATGCCAAGAAACAGAAGATATTTAGGCTTCCTATCTACTGTGATGATATCATATTTATTTATAAGTGCTCGCCCTTGAAATAAAAGGAAAGAGGTGATGATTGCTATGTGTTTCAATTCCTTGGCCAGGGCTTGCACTATAGCCTCATAAGTTTAGCTGGCCTCTTCTTCCAAGTCCTCCAGACAGGTAGTAGGAGAGCTATCCCTCTCTGGCTGCATCCACAGAGCCATCCTGCCTCCTCCAGCTTTTGCAATGAAGCATTTTCCCTCAAGAGTTTGATTATGAGATGTCACCGTGGAAACAGTTGGAATATAATATGCGCTTGCTTGCTCCCCCCGTTCCTCTCCCACCAGCCTCCTCACTTTCTGAAGCTATGTTTGCTATACAAAAAACCCAACAAACCACAAAACCCTAAACCTTCTTTCTCCCCCCCTACACCTGCAAAGGGGATTACCTGTGCCTCACAGTTCCCATGACACAAACAGGTGCCCCCCAAAATGGCCTTGTGCATTATCAGCTCTTTCGTACCTCGCAGCGACGCCAAACCTACCAAACTCCACTGGGTGTTACTGCAGTTATCAGGACTTCCCTCCTTCCTCTGCCAAATAATACCACTTCTGTAAAAAAAAAGCACTATAAAGAGACTTTGAAGCAGTAAGAACCTGGTCTGCTCTTGCTATAACTGTCACCACAAGAAAGCCTCTACAGCAAAGCATAATTCCCTACCACACATCACGGCTGTCCTGTTCCCATTAGTGTTATAATGAGAACACAACACTGACATGCATTTTGGCTTCTTTCTCATGTCCCACCACCTAGAGGCAGGTCTTTAGATGATGGATTCTTTGTGCTGTGCCTACAACAATACAGCACAACTTTCCCTTAATCATGATTTCTTCCACGCTTCTCATCAGCATCATAAAAGGTCAGAGCTGTCCACCCGGGAGTGGAAAGGTCAGTTCACTTTGGATCTGACATGTGGTATCTCATAGCTCGTGGAATATAATCAGCTCACTTCATATTTATTTTGTGTGACTGCAGCACTATAAAAGAGCGGGGGCTGTTCCAGAGAGATCTTCAGTCTCTTGTAAGGAACGTGCAAGCAAACCCAAGGGAACATTTAAGCTCAAGAGAGTGATACTGAGTAGATCTCTTTCTCTGGGAGAGAAGCCTGTTGTAGTTCTCAGCATTGCAGAGGGGATCTAGATGCCCACTGGTATTAGTTTTAATTAATGGGAATTGCACATAAATATCCCCTAGGCAGCTTTCAAAGTGTCAGGCAACAGTGCTTTGTTGCTGCACAGATAAACCCATTCTGTGGGACTCTTCAGTCACTGGAACTGATCCAAGAGTACCTTCCACAGTCATGCACATGTATGACAAGACAACATGGGGAAACAATGGATTACAGGATTCTGGAGAAGCTTTGAGCTTCCACAGCAAGGGTCAGACATGCATTGTTCCCCCAGTACCTTCTCACACATCCTTTCACTGTCAGTGAGGTGATACAAGGCCAAGTGTAAAGTCCTGCACCTGGGTAGGCACAATCCCAAGCACAAATCCAGGCTGGGTGGGGAATGGCTGAGAGCAACCCTGAGGAAAAGGACCTGGGGGTCTGGGGTGATGAAAAGCTCAACCTGAGCCTGCAGTGTGAGTGCAGCCCAGACAACAACTGTGTGCTGGGCTGCAGCAAGAGCAGTGTGGGCAGCAGGGCAAGGGAGGGGATTCTGCCCCTTTGCTCTGCTCTCCTTAGACCCCATCTGGAGTCCTGTGTGCAGTTCTGGAGCCCCCAGCACAGGAAGGACATGGAAGTGTTGGAG
>VWYK01095153.1:55923-78047 GCA_013399775.1 Semnornis frantzii
GAGGTGTTCAAGGCCAAGTTGGAGGAGGCCTTGAGTGACCTGTGCTAGTGGGAGGTGTCCCTGCCTGTGGCAGGGGATTGGAACTAGAAAAGGGGAGACAAACGGCAACTCCTGCCCTGGGAGAGATGGGAAGCCCAGGCAAGAGCTCCCCTTGTTCTTGGCTCTGCTAGGCCTGAAGGACTACCAAGGCTCACGCCTTGATGACTTGAACAGTTGGAGTTACCTTGTTACCTTTAAGTCAGTTGTGAAAGGTACTCCTTAGAAGTGGGAGTCTCCAGAATGCTTTGCACTACAGTGCTCAGTTCCAATTTTGTCTCCCCGGTAACAACTTATTTGTGAATAAGCATGGAGAAGAGTATGCACCCTGTGATTAGAGAGAAGAATGTGCTTCCTGGTCCTCACACAAGCCACAAGCCTCCAAAAAAGTGGCTTGCAGTTGTTCTCTTCAGTCTCACCAGCAGCCCCATGCACAGAGCAGTGTAGGTTGATCTGCCAGCACTTTGCAAAATATAAGATTGGCTCAAGAGAAAAAAAAGAAGCAGGGGGGGAAAAAAAAGGTGTTACTGGGTGGCAAATTGCAGTATTTGCACTCTGAACACACTTCTTTAGCTGCTTTGCTCCTTTAATGACAATTCAGGAACAGGTTTAGGAAATCCCTGAAACAGGCTAATGGACACCCCTCCTACCCTGGTCTCGGAATAAGCAATTCAAATTGGCAGAGTCTCTCATCAGAATTGTTAATGCTCAGCTCCGGTAACTCCCAGGCTCACCAGGTGGAGAAGAATCACAAAGACTCTCCATTTAAATGCTGCTTCTATTTCTGACATGCTTTCAATTATCTGCAAAGGCAACCTATCACTCACATCCCCTCGCCCTCTCCACTGATCCCTGCACTGCTGACAACCCTTGGCAGCAAAACCTCTTTCACCCAGCGAGCTGTACAATGACAGCTGTGGGAGATGAGCGGCTGGCCCGGGATCAGCTTGGACTGCAAAAATAGGCAGGGATGGAATTGGACCCCAAACATCCATAGCCACATGCCAACCCGCTGCCACCATGAGGACCCCCCAGCACATGGAGATGAGAAAAACCATTGATGCCTTTCCTCTGTTTGGCTCTTCTCATCTGTGCTGGAAAGAAATGCAAAGATCTGACTGGCAGCAAACGGTGCTTGTCCTTTCACCTGTTGCTACAGGTAGACTTACAGAAAGGTTATCAAGTAGGACAAAGCCATTTTCACTATCCAACACAAAGCATTTTTTTTTTTTTGTGTTTCCAGAGCCCCTTTTGGAGAGGAATTCAGGCCATCTGCTATTTAAACCATAATCTGATTTGGATTTTCCATTTAAGTGACTATGACAAATTGCTGTCCCCAGATACTAGACTTGATTGTCCTTCAACATCGAAGCAGTGTAGGTGAGCAGGAAATCAGGTCCATTCATACCTGACCACCAGTTAATTACTAGGCACTCAGACAAGCCTGCAACCTTAGGGAAGGTGAGTTAGGAGTGGTTCATCTATCCCATTGCTGCAGTCTGTTGTATCTCACAGTCACACTTAAGCTTGTCCATCAAAACAGGGCACCCCACTTGTTACCACTGACTTCCACCCACAGTTTTCCTGCTTCAGGTGGTGAGTTGAGATAGGGTACTTGTGTATTAACATGTTCACTGACTAACCTCACTGCTTCAGACATCAACAACTTCCAGAAAATACTCTTTTTGTTCATTCATTTGTTTTCTTTCCACTTGTTCATTAGTCCTTTTTACTTTTTCCCTAGGTGACTGTGAACACAAAGCACTGCATCCTGGGTTTGGTACAGACATCTGCATCCAGACAACTTGAAAGTCTACACTACATAAAGCAAAAGGGTAGAATGTGCTTGGGACAGTCATCTGCACAAGGCCTTGCATCAACTTACTGTGAAAAAGCACAAATCTGCTGGTTTTCAACCCCCACCATGGTCTTTTGCTCATAAATATCCTCATTCTACCCCAAAATGGTTTTCAAACTAGTGAAGAGTTAAATATCCTATGAGTTTCCATTTGCAATGATTGGGGAAAGTGCTGCAAGACTTTTTTTTTTTTTTCTTTTTCTTTTTCTTTTTTTTCTTGGTAGTTGGTAAAAGAACAAAGATGCCTCTGACAGAAAATTGCAAGCTTTCACTGAAAAACCTTCTCCAAAAAATGTCATTTTCTGCCTGTCTGCATCTGATAGAAAATAATTTTCTCCCTAGTCCTTCCTTTGTATAAGTTTGGAAATCTTTGGCTGAAAACTTGGGAGGGGAAAAAGAAAAAAAAAGCAAAAAGGTGTGGGGCAGGAGGTAGGTGTCAGGGGTGTGATCATCCCAAAATATTTCATTTGCTATTTCTCAGTGAAAAGCCAACCACTTCTGTGGTAGGTCTACCACTTGATCTTGCAGGCAGACATTAAGATTCTCCATGAGATGCACAAAGAGACCTGACATTATGGAGATCAGCACCAATGTTTTCTCCTTCATGCAGCTTTGATTTGTACAACCTTCTGGACTACAGTTTAAAATGAATTCTGTGCTAAAAAGCCCCAACCCCTTGGGTCCTAGATTGCACAGGAATAAGGCTTTTAATCAAACCACCAAGTGAAAAACCAGCTTCCACAGGAGGCTACGTATACTTGGGGAGGGAGTAGACATTTCACTGACATTACCTAGTAGGCATTTGTAAGGGAACAATCACATTTTCTGTCCTTCACTTCTGGGTCTGAAGTCTGTCCCTAGAAATGTCTGCTCCACGTTTGACTGTTCCTAGGCTGGAGTGGGCTGAGTGGTCAGGCCCCCACCATCTCCAGCCTCAGCCTGCACCCACCGGCAGCTGCTCCGCTGCACACCCAGCACAGCAGCCTTCATGGGGTGCAAAAAGCAGTGTCTAAGTAGCCCTGTAACCATGACAACATTCAGGATCAAAAATACACACATTTCAACTGCCTGTAGTAAAAAGGAAATATCAATAAAGGATGCAAGCCACTTTCAGTGCATTTCCATCTTCCTCATAAGAAAGTCCTTGAGAACAGCCCAGTTCTTCAGCATGTGAAAACAAGGCAGAATCCACATCCAGTCCTGACTGCCTCGGGGCCAGAGAATCAGAGAATCAGGCAGGATTGGAAGGGACCACAAGGGTCATCTAGTTCCAACCCCACTGCTGCGGCTAGGGACACCTAACACTAGATCAGGCTGGGCAGAGCCTCATCCAACCTGGCCTTAAACACCTCCAGGGATGAGGCTTCCAACACCTCCCTGGGCAACCCATTCCAGGGTCTCACCACCTTCATGTTGAAGAACTTTTCCCAAACATCCAGTCTGAATCTACCCATTTCTAGCTTTGCTCCATCCCCCTCAGTCCTATCACTACCTGACATGCTAAAAAGTCACTCTCCAGCTTTCTTGCAGGCCCCCTTAAGACACCGAAAGGTCACAACAAGGTCACCTCAGAGCCTTCTCCTCTCCACATTGAATAGCTCCAAATCCCTCAGTCTCCCCTCATAGGAGAGGGGATCCAGCCCTCTGCTCATCCTCATGGCCCTTCTCTGGACACCTTTCAGTGCATCCATAGCCCTCTTGTAATAGTTGCTCCAGAATTGGATGCAGTACACCAGGTGGAGTCTCTCCAGTAGAGAGGGAGGATCACTTCCCTCGACCTGCTGCCCACACTGCTCTTGATGCAGCCCAGGGTCGGTTACTTTGCTATTATTTTTCCTAATTAATGAAATTATCCAAATTCCTTTAGCTCCTTTGCAGTTTGATGTTAATCTTAATGCCTCAGATAGGTTGCTTCCTCCTCCCCATCTTCTTCTTACAGCAAAACGCTCTGTGAGGAATGACAGTCTTTTTACTGAGTACACAGTGATTGTGACTTGAATGTCACCCCGCAGGCATCATTCGGGGCAGGAATCACTTTTTGCATTCCCCAGCTGCAAAAGAAGTTGCACAGTTCTATCACTTTGCCATGCTGATGTTAACAACACCCCCTCCAAGTTGCTATGGTAACGAGGCTAATTAGAAACGGGTTAATGTTGAGGGTGATCCTTTCCAATTTCTCTAGACTGCAGCAAGATGGTTAAATGGTTAAAGGATTCAAAACTTCTTGTTTTAAGAGAAAATATGAAAGTTGAGAGTCAATTACTGCTCCTTGGGAAACAGTGTCTGGATGCTTCAACATTTACACCAAACATGCTTGCTTTAACCACAGCTGGTTTGGAGAAGGGCTATCAGGACAGAGCTACCTCAGCAGAGAGGTCTCCAGTTGGGCAAGAGATGCTAGCTGAGTTATCTGAGCAAAGCCATCAAACAGCTGAGTGCTCCAGGATGCCCAGCATCCACTTTCATTGCAAAGGTCTGCAAATCAGTGTGGGAATTAAAAAGAAAAAAAGGAAAAAAAAACCTAAATCCCTTTTTTCCTCTGTGATCCCACATTGAAACTCCTGTAAAGAGGGCAAACCCCACATGGCTTCACTAGAATGCCTGCCAGCCAGGAAGGGCTTGGTGAGGGTCTTTAAAAGCACTTTTTAAGAGGGGCTTGTCAAGTCTGGTCTGTCTTTAGCTGTTGTCAAAGATGCAGCAGCATCATGCGGCACTCAGGGGATGGCAGTCATTAAGGCTTTCCTCATTGCTCTGCATTACTCAGGATCAGGAAAGCAGACAAGGGTGAAACGGCTGGAGAATAGAGAGCTAATCACTGCGAGAATGCTTTTAATGAACTCATCCTGAGCAAGACTGATGCGAAGTGGTGAGGAAAGATTAGGAAAATAAGGTCTGATGGGCCAAAATCTTTTGCAGGTCTCATCCTTCTGCTGGCTTTAGCCAGGAATATCACAATGCCTCCAGCTGTTTGTGCAGAACCCTGGTGTGACCACGGGCAGGACTTAGTGCTTGAGTTTCCAAGTAACAAAATGGTGAAGGTCTTCATGTGCATTGCACGAGGATGCTGCGAGGAGAACTTCAGTGCTGGTAGTGGATGAAGCTACACAGAGAGACTTTGCACCTATTACTTCTATTCCTGTCAGGTTTCTAGATAACATTCCAGTTGCAGCACTGCCAGTTCTGCACTCTTTTGAACAACTGCAGAATGTGCTGAGGTCTGATTTCCCCCTAAAACGTATTTTAAAGAAGAAAATCATTGAAATTACAGCTCAGATTTCCTACAGACCTGCTGAATCTTCAGGTAAGAAGAAGAAGCTGCACAGTTTTTAAGCGTCGCTTTTGCAAGGCCGAGCTTGCTGTTCGTTGCATCAAACCCCCTTTCACCAGAAGCAGAGCTATTATTACTATAAATGCCATGAGAATTTCAGAAGAGTTGTAGCAAATGCATCAAAATATACATTTAAGTCCCATTCCACCTCCCAACAGGGTCAAAGCCAATTGTGGGAGAAAGCAGCAAGCTGTTTCAGTCCACGTTACTAGGAAGTTCATACACAGGCACTGCACACAGAGGTGTTATGTCCGAAGTGGTTCTTCCACATCATGTTCAGTAAATGCACCTTTATATTTTTTTGGACCAAAGAATCTGGCAGAGTTCCAGGATATTAAAACTGGAGTGAAAAGAGTTGGCAGAAATGAACAACAACAACAACAATTTCTAAACTGAAACTACAAATACATTTCGCAGCGCAGCCACCGAGTTTGGCTCAAAGGTTGAGAGTGCAGCTCAAGGGAGCACGTCT
The DNA here is from genome assembly GCA_013399775.1 of Semnornis frantzii. Taxonomy (NCBI): domain Eukaryota; kingdom Metazoa; phylum Chordata; class Aves; order Piciformes; family Ramphastidae; genus Semnornis; species Semnornis frantzii. The sequence continues at coordinate 61,618 of VWYK01095153.1, forward strand.
GAAGATGCCACCAAGCGTCAGCCAGGTCATGATGGTAGGCTTATCCCATTGCAACTTGAAGCAAAATGGATTATCTTACACCACTGCTGAAGAAGGGCTAGAAGTGAGTGGACAGCCATTTATACAGCTGAGGTGAAGGTGCTGTAGTGTTTTGCAACGCTGTGACCCCAGTGCTTGACTACACAAATATCCTCTGAGAGGCTTAGAACTTCATTTTCCACTCTGTAACACCTCAGTGGGGGGTTCTTTTCCTCTCTTCCTTTCCCATTCTTTTCTTCATTTTACAGTAGCATGGGAGCTGTAAGCATCTCCTACAAAGCACTCTACAAACCCTAGCAGCTTGGGACCTCTAGGTGCTACTGTAATACAAATAATAAATAAAGGTCCTGAAAATCAAAACAATCAGAGTTGAACCGATTTATTTTTTTTTTCCCCTAAATTGCACAACTAGATTGCTTGCAACACAGCTCTCTCCTCCTTGTTAGAGCAGCTCCTCCAGAACTGCTTCCCAATATGCTTCTAGGCAGGGAGGAAACCACACAGGCAAGACCTCTCCCACCCATGAATGATGCAGTGAAATCTGTGCTGCTGCTGCTGCTGCAGCTGACAAACATCAAGAGCAATGATTAAAAATCCAATGCCCTGAGCTATGACTGTTACTGAATATCCTTTAGGTCTTATTGTTCTAGTCAGCTAGTGGTGCCTGAATCTTTTGCATTTTAGATTCTCATTGAGATTTGATTGGCTCTGTAGAAATTGTGAAGCCTTTGATCTGCAGCTCAGGTCTGACTAGAGCCATTGGCCCCCTCAGTTCTGGTATATTTTCAGGCTCAGGGGAAATTCCAGCATACCTGTAGTTGCCTATAAATCAAGAGTTAAGGAAAAAAAATAACAGAACCATCACATTTTAAAATGTGATTTCAAAGAGACCTTCATGTTTTGCTCCTCTCAACAGGGCATTTCATTTCCTTCCTAGCAGGTATGGTTTGCATGTGGAATTGAAAACAGAATTGCTTAAATAATAATAATAAAATAAAAAAATAGGTTGCCATCACCAAGCCCCAGTTCTCTGTCCACTTGGGAACAGTGTGCTCCTGCCAGGCTGTGCTCTGTCAGGGCCTCTTGCAGCTAATGTGCCACCTGATGAGCATGAGAGATTAATGTCCCCTGCCCAGGGACAGAGAGTGAATGTTGGGAACTTCATTTAGAAAATGCAGTGTTTGCTTATTCCCCCAGTGTGTCTCTTCCCCTTTTGACTAACTATATTCTCAGGAGAGGCTCCTGTATTGTGGGACAAGCAGCAGAATGGAAAGTGCTGGAAGATCTGACCTATCTTTTCTAAAGAAAATTAAAAGGAATCATAAAATGGTTTAGGATGGAAGGGACCTCAAAGCTCATCCAGTTCCATCCCCCTGCCACACCAGGGACACCCCTCACTAGAACAGGTCACTCAAGGACTCATCCAACCTGGCCTTGAACACCTCCAGGGAGGTTGTGGAGCACAGAATCTCAGGATGTGATGGTTGATCTTTGATCATATCCTGTCATTCTGTGCTCCACAACCTCCCTGGGCAACCTGTGCCAGTGTCTCACCACCCTCACTGCAAACAACTTCTTCCCAACACCCCGTTTAAATCTATAAATCCAAATCTGCCAGTTTAGACTCATTCCTCCTCATCATGTCTTTACAAGACCTTGCAAATAGTCCCTCCCCAGCCCTCCTGTTGCTGGAAGACCACTCCAAGGTCTCCTAGAAGCCTTCTCTTTTCCAGTCTGAAGAGCCCCAACTCTCTCAGCCTGTCTTCATAGCAGAGCTGCTGCAGCCCTTTAAACATCTTTGTGGCCCTCAACCCATGACTTCAATTCTTGCTGCCTTCAGTGCTCAGCCTTTTTTTTTTTTTTGGTCTGAGCCAAACAGAGGCCATGCTCTGCCTCTGTGCTGCATCCAGCTACTTGCAGAGCACCTCTCACTGTTAGGTGCTGCATCTTGCAGAGCTGCCTGGATCTCAAGCATCAGCAGACATAGAATCATAGAATGGTAGGGTTGGAAGGGACGTCAAGGCATAGGCAGGGACACCTCCCACTAGCACAGGTCACTCAAGGCCTCCTCCAACCTGGCCTTCAACAGCTCCAGGGAGGGAGCAGCCACAACCTCCCTGGGCAACCTGTGCCAGTGTCTCACCACCCTCACTGCAAACAACTTCCTCCTAACATCCACTTTCAATCTCCCCTCTGCCACTTCAAACCCATTGCCTCTTGTCCTGGCATTACAAGCCCTTGTCAATACTCCCTCCCCAGCCTTCCTGGAGGCCCCCTTCAGATATTGGAAGGCTACTCTAAGGTCCATTTTTCCACTTAGCAGCACTGCACTGACACACAATGCTCACAATGCTTTTTCTTAGGCAATAGAATTCACTTTTGGAAAGGCATCCAGTATTTACCAAGAGATTACTGGTAATACTAAGCCATTTGTTAGATGGCTGTGCTTATACCAGGCATATGGCTATTAATATTCAGACACATGAGCTCCAGCAAGCAGCTCTGGCTGTGAAGACAACAAATTAAATGACAGCCTCTTCCACCTCAGCCCAGTTGTGTGTGACCTAGCAATGCTGGTTGGCTTTTAGGTACAAAGAAGCTTGTTTTCAGAAAGCCAGGCAAAAAATGACTGAGAAAGACTTTGACACACTGCTTCCTTAATGCTTTTGGTCAGGCATATTTTAAAGAGCTATGACTCAGGGCTCCAGGCTCTCACTTGGAGTAATACCACTGGAATCAACAATTATAATCTTTCATGAATCAGTTGCTATTAGAGATTAAAAAGGTTTATTTAGAAATCTGTAGGTTTCCTAAGGGAACTGAGAAGGCAGCCTGTGTTGGAGAGCTGTGTCACTGCTTCTTGGACCCTGTGCTGGGCTTACTGGTTGTTTCTTGGACTGTCCAGTGCACAAAGAGACATGGGATTAACATCCCAGCTCACAGCCTTGCCACCCCTGCTCAGCTGCCCTTGGTTCTGCCTTTCCCACCAATCCTCTTTATGCAAACCCAGCAGCTTTAAGTGTTTTCATAGAAGACAAATTGTTCCCCCAAAATTCCCTTGCCCATCATCAGCCATTGTATTGCTTGTGGCACTGGGACAAAAATCACAAATCCAACCCATCTAGATTAAAAATTTATTGACCTGCCATCTGGTTCTTTCTCTTACTCTTGCTTACCTGTAGGAAATTTACTACACAGCTTAGAAGGGCATTAAGATAAGCTGTAGCTACTGGGTACAATATTGGCATTGATAATTAGATCCTTTACTTGTGTGTTTTTATGGTGTATGATGCCATAACTTAGCCTGGAGTCATAATTTTTTATAATCTCCTATTAAACAAACAAAGGCAGCTAGCACAAGCCTCTTTCTTCCCTGCAACTCCCCCTTGGCCTAAGAATATGTCCCATCATGCAGAATTTATCTTGCACTCCATGCAGCAGAATGAAACACAATGGGTCCATTTGCTATAATGCTGCATCAGTTAATGATTGTTTATGATGGTTTCTCACCCATTAGATTCCAAGGAAACACTTGCACTGGGTACAAATCTCAGCCTGAAACATCAAATCTCAGCTCAGCATATCAACCTTTCTCCCTCTTCATGCTGTGGAGGAACAACACTGAAATGTTGATCCAGAGAGGAAGGCTCCCATCATGTTCCTGAAGTACATCTTTTATTCCATGTGGAACACTTCTTTCAAAGAGGAGGGGATGTGGTACCAGCTAAAGCCTTCTGGATTGAGAGCTGCCATTACAGTTTTGCTAGCCCATGCAATTGGAAAATACTCTCAGAATACTGTCAGGACTTGATGTGAAAATCATAGAATGATAAGGTTGGAAGGGACCTCAAGGATCATCCAGTTCCAACCACCTACCATAGGCAAGGACACCTCCCACTAGTACAGGTCACTCAAGGCCTTCTCCAACCTGCCCTTGAACACCTCCAGGGAGGGAGCAACCACAACCTAGATCACTTTGCTTGCTTTCACTGCCAATATTATGTAATCTCTTTTCACCCTTCCTCAGACAGGCAATAACACACACAAGTAGCATGTCAGGACCACAAACAGTCCTGCTGAGTCCAAGCACATTCCTGGCACCAGTATAATAAATCCACAGGACTGAAACAAGGGGAGCAATCCCAAGCCACATGCTTTGCAAGCAGCAGACCCTAGAAAATGGGAAAATTCAGGTTTCACAAACAGAAAACAAAGTGATGGGAAGTAGTCTTCTAAGACTATGCCAATCTTAAGAGTTTAATGCTGAGAAAAGAGATTCCCAATACTCTTCCAAAGGACTTGTGAATGCTTGACAACATTTTAGAGCATCTTTTAATATGTCCATTTCTCCAGAGCTTTGAGCTATGAAAGAATAAGAGGTGAAAGCAGCCAGCAGCTAAAAATACTCAGATCTTTTTTCCCCATAAGTTACCTACTGTTACATAACTAATTATTTGTGATTTAAGAATGAAAGGCAGTTACACTGTCATCAGAGGAGGGCTGCATTAGACATCATCTTCAAAGTGAAGTCTGAAAGACCTAGCAAAAAAAAGGAAAAGGACAAAGAAAGGGGGGAATAAAAAAAAAAAAGCAGCTTCCTAGCCACGTGTTTGCTTTGAAATGTGGTGATCTTCAAACTAGCCCACTTCCATTTGATAAATTGTACAGGATTAGAATGCATTTTGCTGAAGCTGGAAATTTTGCAAGGATTTGCGTGGTGCTGACAAGTTTTGCAGGAGTGAAGCACTCTCATCTTTTGGGTTTCAGCCTTAAGGAGGAGTCTGGAGACTTTGTGCCGTTTCTTGTGCTCTCAGTATCAGGCAGCACTGCATACTGCTTAGGGCACTCACCTTCAGCCAGCCCAAAACAGAGATTTGTAGCACTTAGACTCAGTTTGGCAACCAATTTTGCTTTGTAGGCTGATGGCACATGAGACACCAGTTAGACAAACAATTGCATTGGTTGAGTCTTACTACTTTGACTGGAATTCTCCACGGAGAAAGTAATCTTCTCTATGACTGGGCTGCAGCAAGAGCAGCGTGGCCAGAGGGCAAGGGAGGGGATTGTGACCCTTTGCTCTTGTCAGACCCCATCTGGAGTCCTGTGTGCAGTTCTGGAGCCCCCAGCACAGGAAGAACATGGAAGTGTTGGAGCCAGTCCAGAGGAGGCCACAAAGATGCTCAGAGGGCTGCAGCAGCTCTGCTATGAAGACAGGCTGAGAGAGTTGGGGTTCTGCAGCCTGCAGAAGAGAAGGCTTCCAGGAGACCTTAGAGTAGCCTTCCAGGATCTGAAGGGGGCTACAGGAAGGCTGAGGAGAGACTATTGACAAGGTCTGGGAATGCCAGGACAAGGGGCAATGGGTTTGAACTGGCAGAGGGGAGATTGAAAGTGGATGTTAGGAGGAAGTTGTTTGCAGTGAGGGTGGTGAGACACTGGCACAGGTTGGCCAGGGAGGTTGTGGCTGCTCCCTCCCTGGAGGTGTTGAAGGCCAGGTTGGAGGAGGTCTTGAGTGACCTGTGCTAGTGGGAGGTGTCCCTGCCTATGGCAGGGGGTTGGAACTGGATGATGCTTGAAGTCCCTTCCAACCTTACCCTTCTAAGATTCTCTGACCCAGGTGATAAGAGTCAATGCCCAAAGGCATTATCGGTTTACCACCTGTCAGAAGGAAAAAGAATGTTTTATTGTTTTAAAATTTAATTTTAGGGCCATAAACCTTCGTGGAGTCCTCTTGGAAAGTATCTAGACATGAATTTCTAGATCAGTGGCAGCACCTCTGCACATGCTGCAACCACTTTGAAATGATGCTTCATGAAGTTTTATTTGGATTTCATCAGGTAAAGCAGTAGCTGATTTTAAAAGGTTGCTAAATTGAGGGTAACAGCAATGTGAACTGTGAAAACAGTTACATAGTTCTGTCACAACTAGTTTCCAATAATCAGTCCTTGAAATTTGAATTAAATATGTGCACAGGAGTGCTGATTGCAGAGTGTGGTCATTTAAACTGTGGAAAAAAGCAGGAATCCTTTGCCCTAGTTCTGGCAGAATGTGGCCACTTTGTTGGGGTTTCTGTTTGGTTTTGGGTTGCTTTTTTGTTTCTTTTAGCTTGAGCAACCACTGGTGAGGGAAACAGGCTACTGTAGAAGCTGATTATGAACTGTGGATCCTTTCTCCCATGCCATGACCCAAAAAAAATTGTCCACTGCAGTGGGAAGAGTGCTGACTGCAGGTGCTCGTGTCAGGTCCTGGACAAAAAACATTAGCAATTCCTTCAGTTCACTTTGGCTCCCACTACAGTCAAAGGTGCAGGAGAAATGAATGAGTAAAGACAAATCTCTTCCATGACAGTACTTGTATAAGAAAGGGGTGAAGAGGGCAAACAGGATTGGTTCTGCTAAAAGGCAGCAGTGAAAAAGGCAACTGTGCCCTGCTGGGTAAGGACTGACATAATGAGACTGAGATCTGTCACATCAAGGACACCCAAGAGTTGAAATTTCCTTGACTTAGGAGTAAACAGAGGACAAAAGTTAAAAAATCAAAGGTCTTGTGTGGAAAATGTGAGGTTTAAGGTAAAGATAACACAAGTGTGACTCAAAGGTGTCATTATGAGAAAGAAGAGAAGCTGAACATGGAGATGAGGCCTTGCAGCTGACTTGAAAGTCAGTATCTTTGAGAACAGTAGCTCAGAAACTTCTTAAACCAGAAGAGTAATGCAGCTGCTTTATAAAACCACTGGCCTTGGAGAACAGACACCTCAGGCAACTGCCAAGGGAGTGGGAGATGGCATTGCCATTGTATACACAGGAGATGAAAAGATGCTTTGGAACCAACAGGCTCCTTGGGTGTTGTCTCAGCAATGCTGCAGGTTCTAAAACAGTCTTCAAAAGGAAAATGTACTTACAGGCACAGGCTCAACTGGAAAACAGGATGGCATGCACCTTGGATTTACCAAACATCTCTCACACCAAACTCGCCTCATCAGCCTCACCATTCAGCATCACAGAGTCATAGAATCAGTCAAGGTTGGAAGGGACCACAAGGATCATCCAGTTCCAACCCCCCTGCCAAGGGCAGGGACACCTCACACTAGATCAGGCTGGCCACAGCCTCATCCAGCCTGGCCTTAAACACCTCCAGGGATGGGAGCTCAACCACCTCCCTGGGCAACCCCTTCCAGGCTCTCACCACTCTCATGCTGAAGAACTTCCTCCTAACCTCCAGTCTGAATCTCCTCAGCTCCAGCTTTGCTCCATTCACCCCAGTCCTGTCACTACCTGATAGCCTAAAAAGTCCCTCCCCAGCATTTCTGTAGCCCCCTTCAGACACTGGAAGGCCACAATAAGGTCACCTGGGAGCCTTCTCTTCCCCAGGCTGAACAGCCCCAACTCTTTCAGTCTGTCCTCATAGCAGAGGTGCTGCATCCCTCTGAGTATCCTCATGGCCTTTGTCTGGCCACACTCCAGCACATCCACACATGCACTTCCCCTACATCAAGTTCTTTCAGATCAGGAAAGAAGAAGAAGGTCGATACACAGCTTCTTTGGACTTTGGTTAGTTAAAGTGAAGTCAGATGAATACTCAATGGAGTTTCAAACCTTTTAATCCTTCCAACAACACAAAGCTGTCTGTTGTACAACAGAAACCTGTCAAAGACTGATTTTCACTGCACACACAGCTACTCCTGCAAGAGATAACCATGAAAGGTACTAGGGGGAGAGAAGGAGCTGTGCTGCTTTGCAAGGAGTTTTGGGTCCATGCACATGAAATGTATTCATGTATCAGGCTTTCTTCTCCAACAAGTCAATGCTTGCTTTATCAGGGATTTATTTCTAAAGGTCTTTGATACATTCCTCTGGCTTTTACTACCAAGAAACCAAGCACTTTTACTTGTAATAGATTAGTCTCTTCCCCTGTCCTGTTTTTCTGGGAGTGTTTTTGCATTGTTGTTGGTTTGACTGCTTTTTTTTTTTTTGGTTTGCCATGGTGATATATAGCCTGGACCTTCTATTTGTCCTTCAGGAGCCCTTTGCAGGCCTGCCTGAGAGCAATCCTTCTCCCACTGCATCAGGGCAAAAGGTGACCAGATGAGCACATCCTCCTCAAGTTCTTCAATCATCCAGCAATCATCTGGCTGGTTCCAATTCATCTCAAATTTGTAAAAGCCAATTTCCCACACAAACACTGTATTTTGGCAACTTGATATCAGTGAAGCTTTCAGGGGAAATGGTTGGAAATTACAACCATCTGATTTTAGCAGCAGATCAGTATTAACACAGGGTTCATGCAGACTTTGCTGGGCTGCACCTTGCTTGTGCTCAGAGAAGTGTCTGTGGCCAATCAGTCACAGGAGGAAATGCAGCAACTGCTCTTGTTGAGGCCTGGCACTCACCAGAAGAGTGTTTGCACAAGTGCAGAAACTTCTCTAGCCCACACCTCTCAGAGTTAGTCCTTATTCACTGATTATTGCATGGTCCATTTAGGATCATGCAAAGGAATTTAATTTCAATATTGGTTTAGCTTTAGTGCCCTCTTCTTACTGGGTGCTGCTGGAAATTTTTTCTTGGGTGGGTGTTCATATGAAATCAGTACCATTCACAGCAACCACAGCAACAGCAAACCCAAGGTGATACCAAAGTGAGTCTCTAACCCAAATGGACCTTCTTGGTTTGTGGCTATTGCCCTTCTCTGATCTTAGCAAAACTGCTTCCCCTTGTAAGGAGAGAAGTGAAATCTTACCATATCTCAGACAAAGCTTCTCAAGAGCTCCTAGAGGAAGATTAAATGCTGAATATCATCTGACTGAGCTTAGCCTACAGCTATTTGCATGATCACATAGTAGTCAGAGTGTAAATTCCTGGAGAGGAACTCTAATGTTTAGCTCTAGATTGGAGCTGTCACAAAGGCTGTGGGCTGAAATTCTGCTTTATTCTCTATTTACTCTGTTATTGCAGTGTTGAGGAAGATGCATTTGTGCCATCTTTCATGTAAAATAAACCAAAGCTTTCTACAAAATAATGTGCATTAGGGAAACATGATTACAGTACAACTTATGGTCAGCTAGTTCTTCACACAGCAACCATGTAATGGTGCTAAGTAGATTTACATGAAGCTGGTGGATACAAGCTCCCATTTTCTTTCAAATGCATAATGGGTCTTCTCAATGAGGGGCTATAAAAGTTAGCATTTCATTCTTCAAATGGGCTGGAGAAGCCTCTCCAATTTTCTTGACGTGATCAAACACAATGAGCAGAAAATGAGATGTCTGAAGAAGAGAAATAGTTGGGGGGAAAGGTGGAAAAACACCATACCAGTGAGGAAATCTGGTTCCTCCATGGCTTGTTTGTTCCTGGATCACCTCTCCTTCTATGAGTGGAGACTGAGGGAGTTGGGGATGTGCAGTCTGGAGAGGAGAAGGCTCTGAGGTGACCTTGTTGTAGCCTTTCAGTATCTAAAGGGGACCTATAAGAAAGCTGGGGAAGGACTTTTTAGGATGTCAGATAGAGAAAGGACTGGGGAGAATGGAACAAAGCTAGAAATGGGTAGACTAGATGTCAAGAAGAAGTTCTTCAGCATGAGGGTAGTGAGACCCTGGAATGGGTTCCTCAAGGAGGTGGTGGAAGCCTCATCCCTGGAGGTGTTTAAGGCCAGGCTGGATGAGGCTCTGATCTCGTGTGAGGTGTCCCTGCCCATGGCAGGGGGATTGGAACTGGATGTTGTGGTGCCTTCCAACCCTGACTGATTCTATGTTTCCTGAGAGGCAGCTGTGGTGCAGCATGGATTTGAGAACCATGAAAACCTGGCAGAAAGTTCCTTGCTTTTGTTTATTTCCCAAGAAAACAGATTTACCAGGAAACAAGAAGCTCAGCAAGAATCTCTCTGGGCATTCGACTTTTGTGGCATATTGAGGCCAAACTCAAACTAAAGGCAAAAACAAGAACTGGGAGGTCAAGGTGCCCACAAGCTTTCAGACAAGAAAGGGAGCAGGTGGAGCAACACTGGGCAATGCAAACTCTAACACTGTACTGTGTGCAGTTCTGGAGCCCCCAGCACAGGAAGGACATGGAACCATTGGAGCGGGTCCAGAGGAGGCCACAAAGATGCTCAGAGGGCTGCAGCAGCTCTGCTATGAGGACAGGCTGAGAGAGTTGGGGCTCTGCANTTCTATGATCCTATGACCACTCTGTGCCTGGTTCACAAAGTGCCTGGTCCACCTTCTTTCTCCTTGTAACCAGTTATAAATCTGGGTTATCTTCCACCACTGTTTTATCAGAGGTGGAAAACTGGGGATTTTCAGAAGCAAACATTAAGAGTATATTGAAATTCAGCTACACAAAGCCTCACACGTGATCCAGGCAGACAATTTCCTCCTCGTCTTTGGAATGGGGAAAAAAAAAACCCAAATGGGAAAGGAGACAGGAGAGAAAAATGTCACATGAGAGAGAATGGCAAAGAAATCACTGCATAGAAAGAGATTTCTTTGTTTTCTTCTTACATTTGAGTTTGGCAAGAAAAAAATATAATAGTAACAAAAAAAACCCCAAACTCCAAATTATTGTGATTTAGGGATTACTTTAATAATTCACAGGAGAAGAAAAAGTAGCTTGGTGGAAGGGGACAGGTAATTAAATGCCTATTCGTTCTCAAGAATTACTTTACAAAACATCTCAGCTACAGTCACTCACAGTGGGCTCCTGTAGACAAAAAAATCCTATGTGAAAGGAGTTGAAGCAAATTGCAGCAATAATGCAGGCTCAGAAAGTATTTCAAAAAGGGGAAAGAAAAGAGAAAAGTGACATTTGAGAGCTTATGAAAGCAAAAGCTCACCCTAAATCCATACAAGAGCCTGAATTGAAATTGCAGACATTATCCCGTTTTGATTAAATTTTGTTGAGTTCAGATCCTATTTGTCACTAGCCAAGTGAATCATGTTTGAGAGGGGCCCACTGGGCTCAAAATGGAGGCTTCTGGCTAGCAGCAATCACTGCCAGCTCCTCTGGCATTTCAAGAAATCTTTGCATAAAACCTCCTTCTTTTCTCCAGCCTCTGAGGAGAAATGGAAATTCCCGAGGTCAAGCTGCCACGCTGAGATCTGTGTTGTAACTAATAGTCCAGCTAATACATTTTAAAAAATATTAAAAAGACATTGAAAAGCAATCATAGCAAGATGCTCTCTAGGTTCTTTGCTACTTGGAAGAAATTAATGCCAATTAGGTGCTTAGACACACGTTGGCTAACCTCACTGAATCTCCTGTGGCCAGCTCGAGCACACGGGGATTGACTTCATTTCCTCTCTGGTATTTAACTCAGTTGCTTTGCTTCAGAGCCACAGAGCCATGTCATATGGCTGATGGTTTGTTCTCAATTTACAAGCTACCTAGTTACCCGTAGACCTGGTATCTCAGTCAGGGCATAAAAGAGGTCCCCAGCTCTTTGCATCAGCTTTTCACATGGTAAAATGGGTGAAGAGCTCTATTTCAGCTGAGCATTAACAGTCATGGTAAGATTAAGGCAAGGAATAAGCAGGACCATAAGTAGCTCCAGAGGTTGTTCTTTTAGTCCAGGACAGCCAAACCCCAAAGCAGAAGAGCAGTAAATACAAGATGATAAAGCATCACAGGCAGTTCAGGTTTTGATGCAGCACATTGTGGCTGGTGGAGAAGGAGGCAGGTGGTGGTGATAATTCCACTCGTGTCAACTCCTGTCCTTAAAGATGCACAAGTGGGGAAAAAAAAAAATGCAGATTCTTCTTCCATTTCCCACAGTACTGCCCTTGTCTCTGAAAATAGCTAGCAAGCAGTCAGCAAATGATGTGCACTTCTTCAGCTGCTTGTCATTTCTGAGGTGGCAAAATGCATTACTTTGGCTGAGAATGGGCCTGCGCTGATGACTAAGCTAAAAAGTTCAGGCAAGACAGAGAACTCTCAGGCTGAGAGAATATTCTCCTTGGCTCTGTGCAAATAAGCCATGCTGGAACCCACTATTTCCCATCAATGGGAATGCCTGAAGGTCAAGGCCTGCCTCTCAGAATCTCATTTAGATATACTGCTATCAGGAGACTTTTAGGCGTTTTTCTGATTTCATTTACTTTACTTTTGGGCAGCAGATGGAAGGAAGAGAAGTGCAGATATCTGCCTATGGCTAGGCACATTTAGATAGACTAAAATAAACCCAAGTAATCTTTCACTTCTATTCCTGCAAGTGTCCAGTCTCTAGCTAAAAGGGGCACTTCCTTGCACTTGCCATACTGCTACAGTGGTGTTTTTCAGTTTACTAGCTCAGCCTGCCTTGATTGCTTTGTAGTTTTCAGTTTGCTCAGCTCATCCTGATACTTGAGCATTGATACAGTGCTCAAGTATCATCCTCCTCACTAGCACCATTTTGCTCAAATATCCCTTCAGCTGTTTCTCCAAGGAGTAACACAAGCCCTGGGGATGTAGGTTCTGCCACACCTCTGGGCTATCAGCTACAAAACAGCTGAATTCAGACAAACCTGCAATTAGGAGTGACTGCTAAGGTACATCTTAGTCCAACCTCCATTTAAATTGCCCTAAGGTTTGCCAATAACCTGCATTCTCCATCCCCAATCATTCTCTGAGTCCCATTATTACTTCCCTGGCTTTCCTCTCTCCTAGGCTGTTGATGCTCCCAGATTACAACAAAGCCATTCTGAGAGTTTTTGCTTGGTTTGTTTATACTTCCATATACACACACACACATACTTATCCTTGTCTGATATGTTTTTCTGATGCACAATTTGCTTCTTAAAACCATGCACAAATATACCTGCCCCAGCCTGCCCTGCTCTAGCACAGCCAGAATTAGCAGAGATTGGAGCAGATCTTGCTATGGCAACCCTTCAGGTGGCTATGAAGGAACTTCTGAGAGTCCATGCTGGGTCTCATATTGTCATTTGGGTCCCCTGGTGAACGTTTCAATGACATTAAATGACAATTACACATTAAAGAGCCACATCCACCATGTTCATTAAGAGCTCTGAGAGGATGGGAGGCAGCTGATTGTTTAAGGAACATGTACTGCCTGGTACTTTCTGACTTGCTCATCAATGTCTTTAAATACAGCTGATATTTTTGTTTTCACCTAAATTTAAACATGCTCTAATCCACAAGCAGGAGACTCTTTTTAAAACAGCAATAGACAGAACATTTTGTCTTTTATCTAGAATATGCCACATACTCTAAAACATCTCCAAATAATCCACTAATGCACAGAGATGCTGAACACATCAGCAAGAAAAATGCAGTTAATGCCTAAAACCAGTAAAAAGCTTCCTGTGCTCCTTGAAGAGATCAGTTTTGGTAGCCATATGACTTGTGGAAAAGTTCATAGCTGGACTGTTACTGAATGTTGGCTCTGTTAGAGCTTGCTGTAGTAGCAGAGCACTTTGCAGCTGTCAGAGGAAATCAGAATAAAAGGCATCTGAGTGGAACCAAAGAAGGCTGATGCTAGAAATTTTGCACTGGTCCTCTTGAGCTTTGCACTTCATTTCTTTACTGCCTCATGCAAGCCCCACGCTGATATTTCTGAGAGCACGCTGCGGGGCTCCAAACTCTGTGTGCATTATAACTCCTGCTTTAGGAATATCTTTATGGGGAGTTCTTCATCTTGGTACACACGAGATGCTAAGGTTATGTAGTTGAACTTGAGGCACATTTTTAATTCGCAAAATACCTGTGGCTTGGATGTAGATCTCTAAACCACTGAGTAGCAGCTTGAAGCAGGAGGATGTCCCTTGTTAGCCCCTTTACTCTTCTCCCCTGGCCTGGAATCAGCTTGGTTGCTGTTCTAAGGGTAGGCGTAGGAGAAATGCCATCCAAAGAAGCAGAGCCAAGTGTTTAGTTTGGATGCTCAGGCGGAATGTGTCTCATCTGAGCTGTGTTGCTCTAATTACTAGCTTTGTTCCCTCAACTTGCATGCTTTGTGCAGCAAACAAATGATATGTCACTAATCATCCAGGCAGTGACAAGAGAGACCTGATAGAGCTGTGCTCAGGTGCTTGGTAGATGATGAGCTCTCTCCTGAGGTTCAGTTGTTGAAATCTCTCTCGTTTCAGGGAGGACAAGTGTGAAGCTGATATTCCGCAGTGTGGACGCTTCTTTGATTAGGATATTGCAGGCAAGTGGCAGATGTGCCCCCGTCCCCATTAGGGCTAATTAAAACCAATTAAATCATTCCAATATAATCTCTAGAGAAATAGACTAAAGAGAACTGAGGCTCCCTTGAAGAGCAAAGGCTCTTGCATGCAAGGCTGGGAAGAAGCACATGGAGCCTTTTTGCTACGTGTTTGATATTAGCGTTTAAGAGAGTATCACAGCAGTATCTGGGCAGCATTCTCCATTACACCTACTTCCCACACTTCCTTGCATGCTTCATTATGCACCATTCCTCAATACCATCTGCTGGGTCCCCCCACAGTATGCTTTGTCACCAGCTGCTTAGCAGAAGGTAAGACAGCTCAACAAATGAGGACACTGGGTCTCAGCCTGACCTTAACAAATAACTGTGCTTCCTGAGCCCCCAGTTTGGCCCTGGTAAAATGTAGGTGACCCTGCCCATACACCACTCCAAGGATCACAGCAATCCTTCTCACAGAGACTTCTCAGGATGTTTGGAGTTCTCAGTGCTATTCATACACTTGGAGTGGGAGAAGGTGAACACACTTAGTGTGCATGCAAATGCAGGGGGTTGGAACTAGATGATCCTTGAGGTCCCTTCCAACCTTCCCATTCTATGATTCTACGATTCTATGAAATACACAGAGGGGGGAGAAAAGCTGAAACCTGAGTTCTGCCTACATGGCACAACAAAGCATCAGGTAGAAGAACCTTCAGTAAGTGTGAACACACTTGCTCCTGGACTCTCAAAGCAGCATCTCTGGGTTAACAAGGTGATTTGTACAGGCTTATTGTCTCTGCTGAAAAATAGACTCTGAGAGTCTCAGCAGTGCCCAGCTCACATTGCAGCACTACTCCTGGGTGTTCAGATCCAGCTTGGGTTTCCCCTGAAATTGCAGTCTATGTGGATAGACTTTCTGCATGATTTTACTGGCATCAAGTATCTTGTCTAGATCGTGGAGCCTACACTGTTTTTGTTCACATCCTTCCTGGCAAGAAACTTCTCCTTTAACATTCACATCTGTCTTCCTCTATAAAGAAAGAGGATGCACTTTCAGACAGCTCTCCACACCTACACCGAGAACATCCTCATGTCCTTGGAGCTTCCAGGCTCACTAGAGGATCTCCATCTTTGCTGGTCTGACCTGAAATATGACCTCCTCTATCAGTTCTTTGAATGGTAAGCAACATGCAGAAGCAGGAGTTGCTATTTAGCACTTCTTTGCTAGAACTGCGTTATGATTCTGGGGCCGTGGGGTAGGATTTGGCTAGAGGATACATTCTTGCTAGAAGGAGTAGCCTTGTCAGAGAAGCCACTTTTTAAACCAGAGAACAGTCCTATAACTCACAGCTTCACTTGTCAGTGCTTCACAACACAGCTCAGGGCAAACAACCAGGGAAACCTGGGCAATCTTCTTTTCAACCACTTGTTATGTGGTCAGTATCCCATTCTACAGAGATTTGGTTGTGAAACATTCATCACCGATGACAGAACCTTCACAACATCACCTTTTACTGCAGCACTAAGCAAATGAGGTGTCCTTGTCCATTCTGTTTTAATAGACTTGCTATCTGACTGCCCAAGATAAACCTCCCTTGGTCTAATTCAAGAGATGAGTGCATCTGACATGAACACACAGCCAGAGCCTTTTGCATAGCCTTGTTGTTCTACAAGCAACAAAAACATAAATCCAGGAGTTACCTTTGTTCTGGGAAGGTTCAAGTCCCTCATGGCTGTCAGTAAGCTATTAAAAGAGCATCAACATTAACTGCAGGGTGCTGACAGGGGACAGAGGCTGACAGCCTTTAGTTATGAGGAGGAGGAATGCTTTGGGGCAGGTTTCTAATTTATTTCCCATCCTTTCAAAACTTCACTTGCAAGGCAGCAAATGCTCCCCAAGGCCTTGCACGCTGTGGAGGTAGGTCCTAAGCTGACCTGAGTGGATGTTGCTCTGCTTTAGGAGTTAGACACCTGCTTACCCCAGACCTCTCTCAGCCACTGAGCCAAATAAACTGTCCCCAGGAGTTGTGCAGGATCTCATGGGATTACTCATCCTTGGGAGTGCCTTCTCCTTCCACTGAAGAATAATTGGCAAGCATACTCATAGCATCCTAGGTAACAGGTAGTTCTGCTGCCTCTTCTCTGATTTACCAGGCTTGGCATCAATCCTCCCACCTTTAGAGACAAAGAGTCAGAGATTGAAGTCCTCCACAGCAAAAAAAACAAAAACAAAAAAAAAAAAAAAAAAAAAAAAAAAAAAA
>VWYK01095159.1:0-12125 GCA_013399775.1 Semnornis frantzii
CAGAGAGGGAGAATCCACAGCCTTTGGAACTCTGTTTCTCTGGAAGAAATTTCACCTCTTTCTAGAATAAAATTTATCTTCTGCAACATGCCAGTTCGAAATCTGATTTAAATATCAAGGTGGGATGTGAAATCAATGTTGGCTGCTGTGCTCATATTCTGCCCTTGTTCTTTTAGCAGCACGCCCATCACTGCCAACTTATCTACCATAAAAAAAATAAATCATGCTAGTCTTGCTTCTAGTTTAATCCCTCAAAAAGCTCTAGCCATATGTAGCAAACTACATCCTCACTACTCATGAGTTACCACTATTTTTGTATGAGAGTGAAGGAAGGAAAAGGGAAAAAGAAAAGCTGGAGAACTTCCTCTCCACTCTCTCCCAAGATAAATCACATTTTATAGTATTTTATACTTTATTTTTTAGCATATTATATACCTTCTCAAAGCACCACTTCCTCTGCCTCTGACAGGAACTGATCATGCAGAGAATAAACCCCACACTCACAGATTACTGCTTGCACAAGAAGAGAGCATCTGTGATCCAAGGAGCTCAACTAGAGCTGACAAAGCCTTCAGAATCTTTGGACTGATCATGGAGGAAAAGTGAATATACACAGCTCCCATTCACCTCCTCAGTGTTTAGCACTGTTTGGGTAAATTCATCCCACACCCACTGAGAATCTGACATACGTCATATCCAAGAAGGAAAGGTACAAAAATTATTACGTGTATCATACCTGGCTGGAGTGGGCTTCGTCAGGCTCACAAAAATCATCAAGAAGAATTCTTATGGTACCCACAGCTTTTTTCAGCCTAGCTGATATGCTTTCACCAAAATGCTCACACACACCAGTTACTGATGAGAAAAAAAATTGTAAAACAGAACTACATTGGTTAGTACATCCAAAGATACATTGGTACAAATAATTAGTGTTTGCCCAGAAAACTTGCCCAGAGCAAGGGAGGGGATTCTGCCCCTTTACTCTGCTCTTGTCAGACCCCACCTGGAGTCCTGGGTGCAGTTCTGGAGCCCCCAGCACAGGAAGGACTTTGAACGGTTGGAGTGGGTCCAGAGGAGGGCCACGAAGATGCTCAGAGGGTTAGAGCAACTCTGCTATGAGGACAGGCTGAGAGAGTTCGGGCTCTGCACCCTGGAGAAGAGAGGGTTTTGAGGAGATCTTATAGTAGCCTTCCAGTATCTGAAGGGGGCCTACAGGAAGGTTGGGGAGGGACTATTTACAAGGTTTTGTAATGACAGGATGAGGGGTAATGGGTTTCAACTGGCAGAGGGGAGATTTAGACTGGATGTTAGGAGGAAGTTCTCCACAGTGAAGGTGGTGAGGCACTGGAAGAGATTGCCTAGGGAGGTTGTGGCTGCTCCCTCCCTGGAGGTGTTCAAGGCCAGGTTGGACGAGGCCTTGAGTGACCTGTACTAGTGGGAGGTGTCCCTGCCTATGGCAGGGGGTTGGAACTAGATGATCCTTGAGGTCCCTTCCAACTTTACTATTCTATGTTTCTATGAAAACTATCACTTGAGCTTAGTGAAAACTATTCACAAACTCATACTGAATTTAGCAAGTTTACAGAGATTTTTCAAGAAATCATAGAATTGTTTTGTTTGCAAAAGTCCTTTAAGTCCAACTGTTCTCTAACCTTTCCGAGTCTGATGCTAAACCATGTCCCTCAGCACCACATCTCTGCATCTTTGAAACACCTCCAGGGATGGGAGTTCAATTGGGCAGCCTGTTCCAGTGTTTTGAGAAGGACAAGAAAAAAGCTTACTGCAACATTTCCTTGATAAGCATTTTGATTTTTCCCCAAGACATTTTGTTTTGAAATTTTTCTGCAGATAGTATTTTTAAGAAAAAAAAAAATCAATTCACAAAACTGAAACTCATTCTGTGCTGTGGCACCAACAAAGAAAACCAAAACCAAACCAACCAAAAAAACCAAAAACCCCAACCAAACAAACCCCCCCCCAAAAAAAAAAAACCCAAAACCCCCAAAAATCTGAAAGAAGGAAAACCAATCAATTTGTAGTTTTGTAGAAACTAGGAAAACAACCAACCAACCAACTTTATTTTTTTTATCAGATAAGAATTCAATCCGAAAAGCCACTGACTGTTGACACAGTAATGTGACATATTCAACAACCATCATTCAGTAACCATAAAAATGGTTGACACTTACTGTGCGTGGACTTGGCACAGCTTGCCAACCCTCTGGCCTCTAACCCTCTGTTTCAGCAACTGAGCAGTAGCAACAGGAGGCTGTCCTTCAGTACACATCACAGCTCCATCAGGCAGAAAAGGGAGAAATATCAACCCAAAAAAAAGAAAAAAAATTAAAAGGCCTGCCCCTTTTCACACCATGGCAGAATGGTAGGGGTTGAAAGGAACCTCTGAACATCATCCAGTGCAGCCCTCCTGCTAGAGCAGGGTCACCTAGAGTAAATCCCACAGGAACACATCCAAGTGGATCTAGAGTACTTCAAGAGATGGAAACTCCAAAACTTACTCTCTATACCCCTAGAAGAACCTGAAAACCTAAAGCCTGTGGAGAAAAACCCATGGTCTTGGCAGATTTGGAATTTTCCAGCCCTGGATACTTTTAAGTCATGGCAAGCCCAAAAAAAGGTTTTATTAAATTAAAAAAAAAAAAAACCCAAAAAAAAAAAACCTGTTTAAAATAATGCTTCAGTTTCTATATGAATCCAAAAATGCCTCATCCAATTTGTCTCAAATTTTCCAGCAAACTTCTGCTCTGACATGAGATCATATATATGTATGAAATGTTAAGACAGGCTGGTTTTGCAGCTTTGGCAAAGCTAGGGAGGAAGACAAATTGGATTGTGCTTTTTAAAAGGAGAATTAGGATCTTGTCTTTGAATTATCACCTATTTAGGCAAACCCTGCCACTCATGACACTTTAATTGTTAGAGATGATTAAAAGAGCAGTAAAAGAGCAGTTATTACTGGCAAGCACTTTGCAA
Source organism: Semnornis frantzii (assembly GCA_013399775.1). Classification (NCBI taxonomy): domain Eukaryota; kingdom Metazoa; phylum Chordata; class Aves; order Piciformes; family Ramphastidae; genus Semnornis; species Semnornis frantzii. Next base: position 2,992 of record VWYK01095159.1, read on the forward strand.
AGGCAAAGAGAATCATAGTGCGTTTCGGAGGAGGATGAGCCATAAGGAAAATTGAGATGTATGGGGAGACAACAGAGAATAAAGAGGAAGGAGTTAAAAGACTAGAAGGTTTCAAGGAGACCTTATAGTAGCTTTCCAGTATCTGAATGGGGCCTACAGGAAGGCTGGGGAGGGACTATTTACAAGGTCTTGTAATGACAGGACTAGGGGTAATGGGTTTAAACTGGCAGAGGGGAGATTTAGACTGGATGTTAGGAGGAAGTTCTTTCCACTGAGGGTGGTGAGGCACTAGAACAGGTTGCGCAGGGAGGTCGTGGCTGCTCCCTCCCTGGAAGTGTTCAAGGCCAGGTTGGATGAGGTCTTGAGTAACCTGTACTAGTGGGAGGTGTCCCTGCCTATGGCAGGTGGTTGGAACTGGATGATCCTTCAGGTCCCTTCCAGCCTTGCCGTTCTATGATTCTATGAAAAACACTTGGAAAGATGCTGTGTGCATGGAAGAGCTGACAGGGAACTCAGGGGCTTGTGTGGTGTAGAAGGATTTTAAGGACCATAGGGACCTATAAAGTACAGAAGAGAAAGAACAGAGAGATATCAAGAGGTTGAGGATACTCCTGAGTAAACAGAAAGAAATCGAAAGTCATTTTCCTAGAGAGGATGGAATAATTGAAGTTGCCTCGGAGCAAGGAGAGAGGGAAATCAGTTTATGCCATTGAGGGAATTATGTATATATAAAAGTGGGTGGGCTAATCACTTGAGTGGGCTCAGGACACTCACCTTCCCATCTTTTGTAGTGCAGGATTGCTCTACCACACCGGCACCCACTTTGGTGCTAGTAGAGAGAAACTAACATTGCTCCCCCAGAATGCACCCACACAGGCATGGGAGAGAGTAAACGGTAGAGTCAACACAAACACTTCATTAGTAGAAATGACGTCATGCTGTTTGAAACAACAATTAGGAGAGGTCATCCAGTTATGCTTTCAGTATACTCAATCAATTGATCATAGCATGGTTTGGGTCAGAAGGGATGTTTAAAGGTCACTTAGTGCAACCTCACTGCAGTGAGCAGTGGTATCTTCAACTACAGCAGGTTCCTCAGAGACCCACACAACCTGCCCTGGAATGGTTCCAGGGGTAGGGCAACTACCACTTCTCTAGACAACCTGGGCTAGGGTCTCACTACCCTCACTGTAAAAAATTTCTTCCTTCTACCTAGCCTAGATCTCCCTCTTTTAGCTTAAAACCATCACTCTCTGTCTTATTACAACAGCCCCTGTAAAGAAGTTTGTCCTGCCTTATAGGCCCCTTTAAGTACTGAAAGGCCACAAAAAGGTCACCCAGAACCTTCTCTTCTCCAGACTGAACAACCCCAAATGGCTGATCCTGGTGGCTCTCTGGGATTCTGTTTTTACACCACTGATGGCACCTACTCAGACTTTGTGTATTAATGCTTTGTCCTTTCATACAGGCTGGGGTCACCACCTTAAAGAAATGAAACACTTGAAAAAAGAATATATCATGATAAACTACAGTACCCAGTAATAATCTGCAACAAAATAATTCTGAGCTAGAACCACCACTCCCCAGATTCCCTCTTCGAGCTCCTTTGAATGTCTTGGGATGACAGTTTTTATTACTTTTTGTCCTGGTTTCATTTTTCCTATGCAAGGAAGAAAATCTCTGTTACTTTTGGAAAGACAGGGGAAGGAACCTGGGGTGTCATGTAGCTCACTGCCAGAAACACATATGAAGGCAGCCTTCCTTGGCAGGGGGAAAGCAACTGGTCCTTCTGCATGTGTTTCCTGGTCTTTACTCTCCCTAACATTACCATATGTCACAAAGTACCTTACAATGCATTACCAGGAATCGCAGGCTTGCCACCCAAACAAAAGCAACCCGAAAAAAAGAGCAGTGCTGCAAGGAAGCATCTATAACAAACTGTGAAACCTGAAAATGGGGTCATTGCTCCTGAGTTGAGGAAACTCATTAAGAATTTGGACTTTTGTAGGGTTTTTCAGGGGCAAAGGGGAGGAGGGTAGAGGTTTGGGGTTTTTTTTCCCCCTCACAGCTCTGCTTTTTGATGGGAGAGCCAGGACTAAGGGCATTTAGGTGATGTCATCTGCTAGACAGTAGCCATATGGAGAACATGAAATGGAAGTTTTCTACCCAGCTCCTGGCAAACCCATGGCGGATGCCGCGTGACTGCTCAAAGCAGTCCACTGGGACGCAACAGGCGCGATCCCCACCCTTTAAAACGTGCAAAGGGGCCACTGGCACAACCCATGCAATTGATCTCTTTTATCCAAGAACTCTCTTTTAGCCCTCGTTTCCTTCATGGGCTAGTGTCCAGGGAAGGACTACGCTGGCTGAAAAGAAGCAGAACACAGGCCCATAATGAACCTCCTGAATCACGAAAACAGGCAGCGGTGTCACGTAATCTTTTAAAAATATCTACCAGTCCCATCTTAAAGCTTGTTCAGCTTCCAGTTTCCATTATTCCTGCCGATGCTTTTCCTCACTCTCCCAATTGAGAGCACACGCTTGCTCTGAGCCATTTGTTCTCGTGCCAGGATGGTCACTCATCTCATATTGCTCTCCTCTACCCTGGCTTTTTGGCTCTGAGTTATGCAGAGAGAACATTTGCAATCTTCTTCCTGATCTTCTCATGTCTGAGTTTAAAAAAAGAAATACTGTCTTCATCTCCACACATAAGATAGGCAGGGAAGTACAGGAGAAAGTCCAGCAGAGGGTCACACCAATGACATGGAGACTGGAGCATCCCTCTTATGAGGAGAGGCTGAGAGACCTGAGGCTCTTTAGCCTGGAGAATCGCAGACTGAGAGGGGATCTAAGCAATGCTTATCAATAGCTAAATTTGGAGGTCAAGAGGATGGGGCAGGGCTCTTTTCAGTGGTGGCCAGTTATAGGACACAACTAGATACAGGCACAAACTAGAGCACAAAGGTTTCACTTGAACTTAAGGAGAAATTTCTTTCCTGTGAGGGTACCTGAGCACTGGACCAGGCTTCTCAGAGAGGTTGTGGAATCTCCATCTCTGAAGACTTTCAAAATCTTCCTGGACACATTCCAGTGCAACCTGCTCTAGGGAAATGTGTTTTAGCAGAGGGGTTGAACCAGATGATCTCTGGAGGTCCCTTCCAGCCTCTACCAGTTTGCAATTCTGTGTTTCCTATTCACCATCACTCCAGCAGGCATCCTCTGCGACTTCCAGTTTAGCCTTTGCTGGGCATGAACTGTGTTCTCACTGAATTCTTACCACATTAAAAGCCACACTCTGCTAGAAATGCTTCAACATGCTGTAGGATAACATTCTCAGCCAACTCACAGCCAATGTGCAATCAAGTAAATCTCTTAGATTTTATCTTGTTCTGAACAACTTCACCCTCTCCATTCTGTGCACCAATATTCCTAGTCATCTGCTTTTTCCTGTGGTAATCATGGCCTTTTCCATCCTGATAATGTCCCCAGCTCTGTGCCACCAGCAAAAGATGCTGTTGCTTTCTCATGTTTTGTACATTACTGAAACCACTAGATGAGATCACTTGCATCTCTACATTCACCTCCCATACTGGTCCTTTCCTGAGAATCTTTCTCCCAGGATTCCCTAAATTTTGTGTACAACATAGAAAGACATAGCTTGTGAAGCCAGAAAATCAGCCCCAAGAGAGAGCAGGAACTTAAACTACGCAGCCTGTAAGGCAATATATAAACTCATTTTAATAATGAAATGTCATTCCAAAAAATCAAAAGAAAACATATTTCAGAGACGTTGAAATGTTGTGGTTTGGGTGCAGATTTAAAAGGGAAAAAATTGCTTTTCTAGCTAAAGCCTTTCAGAATTGCCATTCTGAAGGAAGGTGGAAGTTCCAAGCATTTGATATTCTGAGTAACAGTTGAGGGAACTAGGGTTGCCTAGCCTGGAGAAAATGGGGTTGAGGAAAGACCTTCCCACTCTACAACTCCCTGAAAAGAGACGGAAGTGAGGTAGATGTTTGTCTTTTCTCACTAGCAACAGGTGATAGGAGGAAAGGAAATGGCCTCAAGTTGCGCCAGGGGAGGTTTAGGTTGGATATTAGAAGAAACTTCTTCACTAAAAGGGTTCTCAAAGACTGGAATAGGCTCCCCGGGAAGGGGGCTGAATCCCCATCCCTGGAAGGGTGTAAAAGCTGCAGAGGTGGGGGCCTGAGTGACATGGTTTGTCACCAGCTTTGGTAGAGTTAGATAATGATTGGTCTGAAATATCTTAAAGGTCTTTTACACTTGGTGTGATTCTGTAAGTCAATGATATGATATGATAATGGTAAGGCTATCTTTAGAAAAATGTGCTACCTAAATATTTCTCTCCATTCAAAGGAAAGTCTCTTTTGTATCAGCCACGAGTCTCAGAGAGGTTCAGCTGTAAGACAAATGTTAAATACGTTCATACACCAAATGGCAGCTCACACAGTTCTCATTTCATGATCAAAAAGAAGAAAATGTCAGTTAGATTGCAAAGCTGCTAATCAAGTAAAACATTCCAAATCCATACTGTGGATTTCGTGGCAAAGAGTAATGTGTGTGGGGATTATGAGTCTGTTCTCTGGCCTAGCAGTTGAACTTTTAGCTTGCTGGAGCAAACTAAGTGCAAATATCCGTACCTGTAGTACCCACCTCTTTCTTGCTCCCGTATGTACAACTCATGGCATTAAGTTGGCTATTCTCACATCTGCCTTGGCTTTTAATGTGGTGTTCCCCACTGCTGTTAATCTGCTTACCTCACTCTGGGTGGGACTCAGCCATGATTTCATCCTGAATTTAAAATAATACAACAAAAACAATTACACGAAACCACAGATATGGGGGGGAAAAAAACTTTTGTCAATATGTTGAGGCCCCATGCCTGGAGGTGTTTAAGGCCAGACTGGATGAGGCTCTGGCCAGCCTGATCTAGGGTAGGGTGTCCCTGCCTATGGCAGGGGGGTTGGAACTAGATGATCCTTGTGGTCCCTTCCAACCCGGACTGATTCTATGATTCTATGTTTTCCAACTTCACAAAATGTCAAGGCTTTTAACCAAATCCTTCCAAAAAGACTTTGTGGAATTGCCACGCTATGCAAAATCCATGAAATCAGCTTCTGCAAAACAAAAGCAAAATATATTTTGATTAGGCAGGTTCACTTATTTTATTTTAAAACTTCTCATATTTTGCCTTTTCTTTAGGAGGCAACATCAAAGTGAAAATGCTGTACAAATCATAGAGATGATCTATGACGCAGAACAATATTTATAACATGCCTTTAAGGGTATGTAATGCTGAGAAGAGAAATGCAATTAGAGTGGAGAGGAAGCTCTGTGCTCTGCAGAGCATACTGTCTCATCTTTTTAACAATGCGACATGATGGAAACCAATAAATGTTTCTGCAGATGTGACTGCTTTCTTGTGTGATGTACTGATATGGGAGGGGTTGATCTCAAAGACATTTTTTTTTCCCAAAATCAATTTTTCAGATTCACTGGGGGGAAACAGTGACATTTGCATTTGCTTTGTATAAAAGTATGCACTGCCTTCCCCATGTGCTCTCAGAAGAGTGCAGGCAAAGAAAGGGCACTTGGAAGTTATTTTTCCAGTTTGGACAAAATTCTCTTCAGTGTTTCAAAAGTAAAAATTCTTCTTTATATCACGGTATCTCAGTATCACAGTATCACCAAGGTTGGAAGAGACCTCAAAGATCATCAAGTCAAACCTGTTACCCCAGACCTCAAGACTAGACCATGGCACCAAGTGCCACGTTCAAACCCGCCCTGAACACCTCCAGGCATGGTGACTCCACCACCTCCCTGGGCAGCCCATTCCATATGCATGGATGTATTTAGAGAGAGAGAGAGATAGAGAGATAGCTGTCTCACAACAGTGACACCAGACTTTCTCAGGATGTCAGCTACACTCATCTCCTATTTTCCACTGACAAAGTAGTTAATGTCACTTTCGTAAAGTATTCTTTTTATTTATTTTTATTTATTTGCTTTTCAGTATCAACTTGAACATGTTAATCTCACTAATTCCCACCTGCCACCTGCAACTGTTTTTTTTGACTGCTAAGTACCAGGAATGTGACAAGTATTCATCTGTATAAAATGCCCAGCAGGTATCAGGATCATAGAACAGAAAATACAAAAGACCCTTAAGTCCAGCCATTATCTAACTCCATGAAGCCTGGTGCTAAACCATGGCCTTCAGCTCCACATTTCTGCTTCTTTTAAACACCCGCAGGGATGGGGATTCAACCACCTACCCGGTGAGCCTGTTCCAGTGTTTGAGAACCCTTTCAGTGAAGAAGTTTCTCCTAATACTCAGTCACTTGCTCCTAGGGTGAAAAAATACTGACACCCACCTCACTCAGGGTGGGAATCAGGCATGATTTTGTCTTGAATTTCAACTAACACAACAAAAACAATTACATGAAACCAGATACAGGAAAACTACCTTTCAGGTAGTTGTAGAGAGTGACAAGGTCTCCTTTCCACCTCCTTTTCTCCAGATTAAACAACCCCAGTTCCTTATCCTCTCTTCACAAGAACTGCCATCCAAATTCATGCATTTCAAAACACCTCAGTATCATAGAGTCATAGAATCATAAAATGGTAGGGTTGGAAGGGACCTCAAAGATCATCCAGTTCCAACCCCCTGCCATAGGCAGGGACACCTCCCACTAGTACAGGTTACTCAAGGCCTCGTCCAACCTGGCCTTGAACACCTCCAGGGAGGGAGCAGCCACAACCTCCCTGGGCAACCTGTGCCAGTGTCTCACCACCCTCACTGTAAGGAACTTCCTCCTAACATCCAGTCTAAATCTTCCCTCTGCTAGTTTAAACCCATTGCCCCTTGTCTTGTCATTGCAAGACCTTGTAAATGCCCCAACATTTTCTTGCCATGTCTGCTCATACCAGATCTTTGCATTCTCATGCTCCAAAGAGAGGGAAGGTTGATCAGAACCTTCACCAGGCAGCCACATAACCAGAACTGCACATCTGTACCAGCAGCATTAACAACATTCTGTTGAGAAAAGTTACCTTGCATCTATGAAGAGTTGGTCTTTGGGTAACTCCTGCTGCTATGTCTTTTTAGTACAGTGTTCTAGGTAACTTCCTAATGTTCTGCCACATGGTGCAGCAGGAAAGCACTGTTGCTGTGAGACAGAAGTCTGACAACTTCTGAAGGGAAGAGAAGGGAAGCACCAATCAAACTATGTAAATAAGTGCCTTTACACTGCAAATATTAATTTCTGTGGACATGTCAGTTTTCTACTGAAAGAAATTCCAAAATCCCCAGGGAAATGCATAAATCAAATATAATTCAGCATTTTTCATAGCATCATAAAATGGTTGGGGTTGGAAGACACCTCTGAAGATCCAGCACCTCTGATAAAATAGGGCCACCTGGAGCAGGTTGCACAAGAATGCACCCAGGCAAGTTTTGAAAATCTGCAGGAAGTAGACTCCACAACCTCTCTGGGCAGCCTGTTCCAATGCTCTGCCACCTCCAAAGTAAAGAAGTTTTTCCTTAAGGTCACCTCCTCTGTTCTTGTTTGTGCTCATTGCCCTTGTCCTATCACTGGGCATCACTGAAAAAAGCCCAGCCTCATTCTCTTGTGCTCCACCCTTTAGCTACTGATAAGTATTGCTAAAATCCTCTTCCCAGTCTGCAATTGTCCAGGCCAAACAGCTCCAGGTTTCTCAGCCTCTCCTCATAACAGAGATGCTCCAGTCCCTTCAGTTTATTTTCTGACTTCTGTTGGACTCCATCCATTAGTTCTCTGTCCTTCATGAACTGGAGAGGCCAGAATTGGAGACAATTATTCAGCTGTAGCCTCACCAGGGCTGAGCAGAGGTGGAGGACAACTCCCCCCAAGCTGCCAGACACGCTCTTCTTAATGGATCCTGGAATACCATTGGTCTTCTTGGCCACGAAGGCACTTTGCTGGCATATGCTGAACATGTCCACCAGCACTCCCAGGTCCATTTCCACAGAGCTACTTTCCAGCTGGTCAACTCACAACCTGCACTGGTGCAGGCAATTATTCTACCCAGGTACAGGACTCTACGCTTGCTGAACTTCGTGAAGTTCTCTTCTACCCAACTCTCCAGTCAGTCCAGGTCCTACTGAATGGCAGCACAGCCTGCAGGGTGTCAGCCACTCATCCCAGTTCTGTATCATCAGCAAGCTCTAGCATAACACGTAGTAGTGGGGAAAAAAACAACAGCTCACCTCAACAACAACAACAACAACAACAACAACAAAATAAACCCAAAACCAAACCAAACCCCTGAAAAACCCCACCCTGCCCAAATTGCCATTTGGAAGTGGCTTATGCTGATTATTCTCTCATTTATTTTATTTTCCTTTGGGGTCTGGATTTGTTTGAGGAATATGAATATTCCAAGGGGTTTAATAACTTCCCCCGGTCTTGCTGGGCACACTGCTCTTCATACAGGTCAGGGTGCTTTTGGTCTTCTTGCTACCTGGGCACACACTGGTTCATCTTCAGCTGGCTGTTGACCAACAGCTTCAGGCCTTTCTCCACTGGACAGCTTTCCAGCCACTTTACCTCAAGCTTGGAGCATTCATGGGGTTGCTGTGATGCAAGTGAAGGACCCAGCAGTTGGCCTTCTTGAATCTCACTCAGTCGACCTTGTACAATCAGTCCAGGCTATGCAGTTTCCTCTGTAGAGCCTTCCTACTCTCAAGCAGCTCAACCAACACTCCCTCCTTTCTGTTCTCTTTCAGGATTCTTGGATATAAGCCAAGCNTTCCTCTGTAGAGCCTTCCTACTCTCAAGCAGCTCAACCAACACTCCCTCCTTTCTGTTCTCTTTCAGGATTCTTGGATATAAGCCAAGCCAAACAAATTGTAGGTCAAGATAAACCATAAAAGATAAAAGATAAACCATATTTTTCAGTTCTAAGCTTACTGTGCCATGTTGCAGTAGAGATTTTGAGTAACCATGGAGCAGCAGACACACCTAGTGACTTGGAATGTGAAGTCAGGCCTAATGCTGTCTTAGCCCTGCCTCATCTGCATTTTTAGCATTTCCTTTTGAAAAGCCTAGAATAGAGGAAGGGGAAGAAAGGGAAGA
>VWYK01095165.1:4094-18527 GCA_013399775.1 Semnornis frantzii
CTCAGGGCTGCTCTCAGCCATTCCCCACCCAGGCTGGAGTTGTGCTTGGGATTGTGTATGGGGAAGGCCTTATTGCTCACAACCCGCATTTAACGTCCTTTCCTTTACATTTTTTCCCCCGTGCTGCCTTGGAGTCGTGTTCAGTTTCTGCCCGCGACAGTCAGCACGGGCAAAGCGAGGAGCGTTGGCAGCTGGCAGGGAGCTTGCTCTCCTCTGAGGGCCACAAGGTGGCAGTGCTGAGCTCCGCGCTGCCTGCCGCGGGCTACGCTGTTCCCCTTGGCTGAATCCAGCTCCACAGCTCCGCCAGGGGCAGCATCCTAGCGCTGTCGTCTGCGCCTCTAACCATCTTCTCCAGACCCACCGGAAATTGCAGTGGCTGAAGCAAGTCCGTGTTCCTCTGGATGCTAGTGGAGTTTTCATCATAAACGCAATTGCTGGTACCAGAATTGAAGGACTGCTGTTACTGCAGGGAGGACAGGAAAACATCAATTACTCTGCATGCTGAAGAACTCTAGGAAATATTTCGGGTTTGTGTTTTAAAAGGTCCCTTTTTCCTACCATTTTGAGAACTTTCCTGCTACGCTTAGGGGCTAGGGTTAAGGGTTTAGGGTTAGGGTGAGGGTTAGTGTTAGGGTTCAGGTTAGGCTTAGGGCCAGGGCTAAGGTTAGGTTTAGGGTTAGGGAGTTGGATTAAGGTTAGGTTTTAGAGTTAGGGTTAGGATTAGGGGTTAGAGTTGGGGATCTGAAACAGCTTTTCATCCCAGAGAGTAGGTGTAGGGCTCCTTTCATCAACTTCTTATCTCTCCTCTGTCCCTTGTAAACAAATCTCACCTCTAGCTCTGGCCATCCTGCCCACTGCAGGCGCCTTCAGCAGCTGCCTTTAAATACCTACCTTTCTCTTCCCATGACTGATTAAGAGGAAATATTTCTAGTTTGTTTGCCTTCAGATTCCACTTCTTGTGAAGATTTCTTTAGGAAATGCTCTCTCATTTATTTCGGTGTTTGTTAATTTCAAAGAACTTCAGAGTGAATTTTATTCTTTAATAACAGAATTCTATCAAATTTGAGTCTTTATTTCTTTTCTAGATTCTTTTGCTCCTACTCTCTACCTTCTCTGAAGGCTCCTGGGAAGTTTTTTGCTGAATTGGGTAACATGGGTGAGCTGCAAACCTGGACTAGTGCCAGCTTGGTAGATGTCAGCACAGTGCCTTTGCTTGCCATCCCAAACCAGGGATACTGTTAACCTGCCTATTTTCTGACCCAGACTTGGGGGCCCCAACTGACTCATCAGCAAAGGGAAGCAAAAGTGACTTTTAAAATTGCTGTCTCCTGCCCACCATTTCTCATTACACTTAGTCTCCCATCTCTGATGGCAGGAGAAGCCTTTCAGAGGCTTCATAGAATGCAACATAGAATGTTACGGTTGGAAGGGACCTCAAGGATCATCTAGTTCCAACCCTCTGCCATAGTCAGGGACACCTCCCACTAGTACAGGTCACTCCAGGCCTTGTCCAACCTGGCCTTGAACACCTTGAAGCAGGGAGGGAGCAGCCACAGCCTCCCTGGGCAACCTGTGCCAGTGTCTCACCACCCTCACTGCAAGCAGCTTCCTCCTAACATCCACTTTCAGTCTTCCCTCTGCCAGTTTAAACCCATTGCCCCTTGTCCTGTCATTACAAGACCTTGTCAATAGTCCCTCCCCAGCCTTCCTGTAGGCCCCCTTCAGATACTGGAAGGCTACTCTAAGGTCTCCTGGAAGCCTTCTGTCCTCCATGCTGCAGAGCCCAAACTCTTAGGGAGGTTGTTCTCTGAATAGGCATCCCATGCAGAAGATGTGGAGCTGGCCAGTCAGGCTTTTACCCTGAGTTTCACTTGACCCTTGGGAACCTGTTCCTTGGCTCCTGGGATGGTTTGCAGGCATGTTGTGTTCTGGGAGTCATTCTTTATCTCCCCGAGCTCATAGCCAAACATAACGGACATAGATCTGCCCTGCAGCAAGTCTCAGGCTCCCCAAAGCACACTTGTCACACATTCCTGCCGCCAGCTAAAGGCAGCTATTGTATAAATGCTCCCATTTGTCTCACAGGACTTTCTCTAGCCTTTTGTAGAGCCACCTGACACAGATCTCCCACAGCACTGGGGATCCAGTGAGACCACAGTCCTTCAGCAGAAGACTGCAGCAAATATGATAGTTTGGAGGGGTTTGACTCTCAGCACAATTTCTCACAAGCACGGTTTTTAATTTGATTTCTTCTTGGCTTGTTTCCTCCTGTGCTTTACACATATCTTGCAAGCAATGAGGAATTTGGATGTCACTTCTCATTTCCCCTCAGCCTTCCTGATCCAAGTCCTGGTTATCCTTTTTCCCCCAATGTGGAGAAACAGCACAGCATGTTTGGGACCAGCTGTGCAGCTCTCAGCCAAAAGCTGAGTAAGAAATATCTTGAGGTGAACACTGGGTACTATGTGCTGCTTCTTACTGCACTGTGTGTGCACCAGCAGATAAATTTGGGTCCCTGGTGAAAAGAAGTCAGCTGTGTTAGCTGCCCTTTCCCTGTCTGCAGCACTCCTGGGAAGATTCACTTGCCAGCAAACTTGGCCCTCTCCTTCTGCAGGGGAGAGGGAGCAGTATACAGGAGTTCCTGGAGAGGAAGACTTGCTGCTTCCCAGGCTGTGTATATCATAGACTCATAGAATGGTAAGGTTGGAAGGGACCTCGAAGATCATCTAGTTCCAACCCCCTGCCATAGGCAGGGACACCTCCCTGTCTCTGTGTTCACCTGTGGGCTGGCACTGTTCCCTCAGCACAGTGGGTTATTGTGCTTTGTACCTGGCTGGTCTGAAGCTATGGCATGGTCACTTAGTGCTTCCCTGTCTGAGGGCCTTCTCCTCCATCCTTTGTTCCATCCTGTCTCCTTTCTCTCCTGGCAGCTGCCTGCACACCACATATTTTGTGGTGGGAAGAAGCTGTTAGGGAGGCACTTTGTACCTGTGCAAAACCAACCCTGGCTTTAGGGTTTTGGTTGGTTGTTTGGGTGGGGTTTGGTTAGTTGGTTGCTATGGGCAAAAAAGGACCCGAGTCAAACCACCACTGAAGGCTGCAGATGAGTTCTGTGGTGCCAGTTTTGCTTGAACAGCTTACAGTGCTGGGTGTGGAGATTGTTGCATGAAACATGGCAAAGAAAGCTCAATCTGTGCCAAAGATGAAGTCAGAATTACTAGAAACCTATTAGCAGCTCTTAGGATGTGACCACAATCCTTACTGATCAACTCTACTGGGACCAGCTCACTGACACTGAGGCTGTACTAATGTTCCAGCTCTTTCTGGGATGCCTGAGTAAGCTCAATCAGTGCTTATCAGCCACACCATTTTATATTTCGGGTTAGAGCAAGTTACATAACCTTGGCTCACAGCATTGTCCTTGCAGTGCTATGTTTGCCCTGGCTGTGTTTTGTCAGGCTCAAAGGCATACAGCAGGCAGGATGAGAAGCTCTGGGCAGCTAGACTGAGCACCATAGTTGGATGCCTGGGCCAAACACACACCTGGCTTTGTATAAGAACAAGTGATTCTCCTCTTTCTCTTCTATCTCTGGTTCTGTACCACAACCTTAAAAACATAAGGATGTCCAAGGAGATATATTTAGAGTGACCATGCTCTGGCACAGGGAGTGCACAAGGTGATTCTTCTGTTTTGCCTTATATTTGGCATTGGTGAGGCCACACCTTGAGTATCGTGTTCAGTTTTGGGCACCTTGGTGCAAGAGAGATGTGGAGATGCTGGAGCCAGTGCAGAAGTGGGCAACGAAGCTGGTGAAGGGCCTGGAGAATAAATCTTATGAAGAGTGACTGAAGGAGCTGGGGATGGATAGCTTGAAAGAGAGGAGGCTGAGAGGGGAGACTTCACGGTCGTCTACAGCTACTTGAAAGGAGGTTGTGGAGAAGTTGTTGCTGGTCTCTTTTCACAGATAGAACAAAAGGGGATGGCCTCAAGCTGCAACAGGGTAGGTTTAGACTGGACATTAGGAAAAACAATTTCACAGAAAGCATAGTCATGCACTGGAATGAGCTGCCCAGAGAGGTGGTTGAGTCGCCAACCCTGCATGTGTTTAAAGGTCGCTTGGATGTGGAACTTAAGGATATGGTTCAGGGGTGAACTTTGTAGAGTAGGGATATCAGTTGGACTTGATGATCCCGAGAGTCTTTTCCAACCTCAATGTTCCTGTGGTTCTGTAATGATCTGGACAAAACCTGCCGTGTTCTGAGGGACTGCGGAGCCCAGGACCGGGCTGCTGGCGGTAATTCGGTGCGGTGCCAGCAGGTGGCGCCCTAGGAGAGCAAAGGGAGCGATTTGCTCCAGTCCTCAGCCGCTGTGCCGCTCGGAGTGCTTCGTTGCCCTGCTCCAGCCCTTCAGACAACCTTTAGCTGCTGCCGTTGTCGTCTTTTCTGCTTCATCCTATCTCATCAGGTAGTCCTCAAGCCCTCGTCGCTATGAGAAGGATGCAAAGTGCCCGTTGATAGCAAGCAGAGAGGTGTTTTACATGCACGCCCAGCGCACAGGTGCTGATTGGTCCCACTTCAGCTGGAGCAGCGGGAGGGGACAGAGCAGTCCAAATGAGTGTCTCATGGTTGGCAGGATGCATGCAGTTTTTTCCAGCTGCAATCATCACTTCCAGAGATTTATACCAAAAATCTGGAAAGTAAGGAGCGTGGGCCTTGCTGAATGTTTTATGCAGGAGAGAAAAGTGACTTCTCTTTTTAAAGAGAAGTCCTTTTAAAAACAGAAGGAAATAGCTTTGTGTCATCCACTTTCTCCTGAAAAAAAACAAACAAGCCCACATGAACCTGCTCAGCTGGTTCCCACTAACAGCACATACTAAGCAGATGCAAAAATGCAGGTTTATGTATTCTGTAGCTCTGGCAAGTTGCTGATCTGAGTAGTTTTTGCAGGTGCTAAAACACAGAACACAGGCACTGCCTCTGCAGGGCTTGTGAACTCTTTAAAGGAATGTACAAACCTCTGCAATTCCTTAACTTCAGTGAACAATGACAGAAATTTCTCTCTGGATTAGGACAGGAAACCTGTGAAGTGCACTTTCACAATCCTGTTTGCCTGTGCTGAAAACAGAGCGAAGTTTGCTGTGGTTGCAGTATGCGTAATATGAAGATGATTGTGCACAGCCCTGCAGTGGGAGAAGCAGGACAATATCCAGGCAGCTCCCAGCACCTCCCAGCTGAAAATCAGCCATGTTAAAATGTAAGCTGGATGCTCTGCAGGAGGCAGTTGCAGTCTTGTAACTCCTGCAAATGAAGGCCAAGGCAACCAGGTAATGCCTAGGAGCAACTTTTTCCTCTGATCAATGAGGGTAAAGGGCCTGAGTCTCTGGGGAGTAATCTCTGCTGCAGGAGATTTTCTGCTGGTTGGAAAACAGAGTATCTCCTCTCCCTCCTCTTGTTGAAATTCCCGACACGAGCAGACAAGCCTGATTAGAGTCAGTATATACTGGTCCTTTAGGAGCAGAGCAGACAGGGAAGACTGTCAAGGAAGAGATTGCTTCCACTGGTAATTTATGCAGTTATTCTCCTTTTTTTCCCCCTATGGGGAACATAAAGCACTTCTGCTAGAGGAAAGATGAGCCATTTCAACCATCTGCAGGCATCACTGAGCACAGATTGCTTGGAGGTCTTAGAGCAGGTTAGACCCTTTGCTGGTGGTGGCACTACCTGTGTATTATCCACGTTTATCTCACTGCAGTGGGGATCTCAGTCTTTTCGTCCTCTGGAGAGCTGAATGAAGCAAAAGCTAAAACATCACAGGGTCCAGATCCACACCCTGGGGAGGAGGTGAAACAAGGGTATTGATGCACTGTAAGACTGGAGTGCATTAAGAACATTGTGGACAGCAGATGAGGGGAGGTTCTCCTCCCCCTGTAGACTGCTCTGGTGAGGCCACATCTGCGGTATTCTGCTCATTTCTGGGCTCCCCAGTTCAAGAGAGATGTGGAGCTACTGGAGAGAGTCCAATGAAGGGCTACAAGGATGATTTGGCATCTGCCTTGTGAGGAGAGGCTGAGAGGCCTGAGGCTCTTTAACCTGGAAAACAGAAGACTGAGAGAGGATATTATAAATGCTCATCAATATCTGAAGGGTAGAGGTCATGCTAATGGAGCCCGGCTCTTCTCAGTGGGGGCCACTGATGGGCTAAGGGGCAAGAGGTGAGAACTGAAATACAGGAGATTTCACTTAAACTTAAGGAGGAACTTCTTTACTTAGAGGGTGCCAGAGCACTGCAACAGGCTGCCCAGACAGGTTGTAGAGTCTGGAGAGTTTCAAAACCCACTTGGACATGTACCTGCACCCTGTTTGACTAGATTACCTCCAGAGGTCCCTTCCAGAACCTACCATTCTCTGACTCTGTGATTAGATTGTGAAGCTTTCCATTTTACCCCTTAGTAAACAGAATACACGGTGCTGCCATAGCTCACGCCTGGCTCCTGGCAGCACTGCAGATGGTCGTGTTGCATCTCCTGCTACATTAATGCTGACCCTCATGTATCACTGAGAGGCTTGCAGAGAAGATCCCACATGTTGTGTGTTTGCACCAGGGAACCAGTGCAAGAACAGCAGAGAAAATACCTGAAGGGCTCATAGGCAGTGCTTTTTGCTGCTTTACAGGCACACATCTGCATACAGATACTGAGAACACAGTTTCAAAGCTCAGTGCAGAGCTTCAGCTTACCCCGTGGTGTGCTGTGGACCTCACCAAAGTACTAGATGCTTCCACTGCTCAAATGTAGCCCTAGGCACCCTCTCGAATGCAAAATGAGCAGTGCCTAAGTTTTGCAGAAAGGCAGAATGGTTGAGTAGCCCCAGAGAGAACCAAATTCCCCCAAGACGCAAGAACATGAAGCATGTTTCTGGCACATCCTTGTTTCATGCCAGTCTCTTACAGCTCACTGCAACATTCCCCTCCATGGCTGCCCTTCCCAGCCTTACACAGCACAGCTGGTTATTAAATCAGCTCACACACTGTCCCTGCCACTGCTCAGCTGTCAGTCCAGGACGTGCCATGTGTGCTTCTGTGTCGGCTGGCCAAGTGCTGATAGTGCCAGGCAGGGAAGGGGACACCTGCAGATGTTCATCTTCAGATCCCCTCTCAGACACTATTGCTTGTGGTGGTAATACACAGGCACTACCCCCAAGGAGATAATTTAATCGCGGCTCAGGAGGTACCCTCTCCACTCTGTTATTTCCCACAGGAACAGAGGCCAAGTGTTGCAGCACAAGTCAAGACAACTGCACAGTGAGCTCAGCTTATCTGGGAGATAATGTTTTATCAATGTGCCAGGAGCTACAGCTAATGAGGCACAGAACAGAGGAAGCCAAGTGTAGTAACTGGTATGTGCCCTCTTTTTGAACACCGATAGCAGTATCTTGCAGGGAAGAACACACAAAGAACTAATGAGTGAATACACAGGCACCAGGAATATCCAGCAGCATCCCTACACATTTGATCTATTCCTAACAACCCAGGACCCTACAAAATGCTGTAGTACAGAGCTTGCATCCCAGCCATCTGGTTTAATTTGTACATAAAAGTTATGGTTTTCTGGACCTGTAACCTTGAGGGTGCCCAGCGCTGAGGAGAGCTGCTGATGGGGCCATGAGCAGATTTCTACTGTCAACCTCTTTCCTTTTCTTCTCAGCCTTGCCTTATCCCTTCTGAGGGACTCTAGCATGTCTCTTTGTGGAATTAAGGACAGTGCAAATAGCCAAAGCATGTACATGGAGCCAAATCAGTTACTGATACCAGGGGATTAACATACCTGAGGGCACCCCACTTGCTTTTGAGAGCAAACATATAGCAAAAGCCTTGAAATACTCTGGGAAACTTCTGCTTGCTTCGGTGCTGCTGTCTCCCAGGACTTCTCTGGAGGGGCAAACATTTCCCAAGGGAAAGAAGGGAGCAGGGTTTACATGTGAGGCTTGAAAGTACCAGGAAGCAGAAAGCCTTAGCCCAAGAACGCTGTGTCCTTGGTAGGCAAGAGGGAAACATCTGTTTCTGTAGGAGACTCTGCTCTCGCCAAGAGCAGGAGGCTCAAGCAAGAGGGAAGAAAGTGTTATGTGGGCAGAGAACTAAAAACTCTCTGCATTCCTGATAGAGAATAGGCTGAAGGTTTGAACATCACAGAGCCAAGTCAAGGAAGAACCTGCTCTGTCACACCAGTAGACTGAGTGGACATCTTCCTCTTTAAAGCTCCAGGGTTCTTTGTTGGTGCTGTTCTCTGAGAAGAAAAGAAGAGTCTGGTCATACAACTATAGCTCCTTTTTTATATTTTTTCACCATTTCCTATTTTTTCTGGTTAAAAAAATAAAAAAAGGAATTATTTATTGCCATTGACTAAATGCTCTACTTCATTACTGGGTGCCATTTCTCACAAAGAAGTAAAGCTGAACATTAGCCATAATTTAGCAAAGTGCTGCAAGGTAATTAAGCCGTGCAAAGTAGCCTATTCCTTCAGCACCTCCTCCTCAGCAGGGCTACCTCTGCTATTGCATGCTGCATCTCTTCCCTCTTCTCTTCTTCTTGTAGGACCACTCAGTGTGATCCATGCTCCTCATGTTTGCTCTGCTTGAAAGCAAGTGTGGCTGTGAGAGAAGAGCTCTTTTCAAGGCACATTCTGCCTTGTCAGTGACTGTAGCATTGACATTGGTAGCTTCTCAAGCCCTCTCACCTCTCTGATTTAAATGAAACCAAACCAACAGCAATGCTGGAACAGAAGGCTGCTGCTGTCAGTCTCCCTGGGTCACACTCTTCAGTCAAGGGTCAGGTAACCATGCTGCTCACATCACAGCCTCTTCCATCCCAAAGCCTCAGGTTGCATGTTTTGGAAAACTCCAAGCAAATCTTTGCTCAATCTATCAAACCTGGACTCAGACTTATAGAATCACAGAATGGTTTAGGTTGGAAGGGACCTCAAAGCTCAGCCAGTTCCAACCTCCCCTGTGCCATAGCCAGTGACACCTCCCACTAGAACAGGTCACTCAAGGCCTCAGCCAACCTGGCCTTGAACACCTCCAGGGAGGTTGTGGAGTACAGAATGGAGGTTGTGGAGCACAGAATCACCTCCACAACCTCCCTGGGCAACTTGTGCCAGTGTCTCACCACCCTCATTGTAAAGAACTTCCTCCTAACATCCAGTTTCAATCTCCCCTCTGACACTTCAAACCCATTGCCCCTTGTCCTGGCATTAGCAGACCTTGTCAATAGTCCCTCCACAGCCTTCCTGGAGCCCCCTTCAGATCCTGGAAAGCTACTCTAAGGTCTCCTGGAAGCCTTTTCTTCTCCAGGCTGCAGAGCCCCAACTCTCTCAGCCTGTCCTCACAGCAGAGCTGCTGCAACCCTCTGAGCATCTTGGTGGCCTCCTCTGGATTGGTTCCAACAGTTCCATGTCCTTCTTGTGCTGAGAGCTCCAGAACTGTACACACTACTCTAGGCTAGGTCTCACTTGAGCAGAGCAGACTTATTGTAAGGAATTTATTTTGTATTACTATAATGCATTTTTAGGGACTTTTTTTCCCTTCCCAGGAATTCTTGTTGAGGTCAAGAATTTATTGAGGGGTTTTTAAAGAGAGACATTTATACCATTTTATATAAAAAAAAGGAAAAAAAAAAAAAAGAGAGAGAGAGAGAGACTGCAGACTTCCAGTAAGGATATAAACTCAGTCAAACATTAATAAACAATAAGCTGCTTTCAGTCTTTGCTATTTCTTCCCTATCATGCCTGCTTATAGAAGTAAAAGCTTTCATTCAGGGAATTGGGACAGATGGTTATTGCTCTTAAGGAGAGAAGGAATGCCAGTTTCTGGTAGAAATTCAGATAATGTCAGAAACATTTGTGGACAAAATTTACTCTGACGAAAAGGCTTCAAGGATACCTTAGAGTAGCCTTCCAGTATCTGAAGGGGGCTCCAGGAAGGCTGGGGAGGGAATATTGACAAGGTCTTGTAATGACAGGACAAGGGGCAATAGGTTTAAACTGGCAGAGGGGAGATTGGAAGTGGATGGAAGGTGGAAGTTGTTTGCAGTGAGGGTGGTGAGACACTGGCACAGGTTGCTCAGGGAGGTTGTGGCTGCTCCCTCCCTGGAGGCGTTCAAGGCCAGATTGGGCGAGGCCTTGAGTGATCTGTACTAGTGAGAGATGTCCCTGCCTATGGCAGGGGCTTGGAACTAGATGCTCTTTGAGGTCCCTTCCAACCTTACCATTCTATGATTCTATGAAAATGATAGTAGGTTTGCCTTAGAGACAGCAAAAACCACCGAATCAGAGAGTGGCTGAGGCTGAGAGGCAGCTCTGAAGATCACCTAATCCCTGCTCAAAACAAGGTCACCTATGACAGGTTGCCAGGGACTGTGTCCTCTTGGGCTTTGAACATGTGCAAGGATGGAGACGCCAGCACCTCTATGGGCAACCTGTTTCAGTATTCACCACCCTCACAGTAAGAAAGTTGCCACAGTAAGAAAGTGGAATTTCACTTCTGCCCTTTGCCTCTTGCTCTTTCACTGGGCACCACCGAGAAGAGTCTGGTTGTACCTTGTTTACTTCATCAGGTTTATAGGCATATTGATAGGATCCCCTCTTCAGAGTGGTCCTTCAGCCTCTTTCAGTCTCTCACCATATATGACATGCTCCAGTACCTTTATCATCTTTGTGGCCCTTCACTGTGCTCACTTGCCCATATCTCCCTTGGACTGGGGAGTTCATCACTGGACCCAGCCCTCTGTATGTGTCTCACTACTATGAAGAGAGGGGTATGAGCACCTTCCTGAACCTACTGGAAATGCTTTCCCTAAACAACTCCAGGAGATCTGTGCCTTTATTGCACCGAGGGGAATACCATGTTCAGCTTGGTGTCCACCAGGATCCCCAGGACCTTCTCTACAGAGCACTTTCCATCTGGTCAGCACCTGGTCTTTCCCAGCACCTGTGGTTATTCCTCCTCAGGCGTGGGACTTTGCATTTGTTGGTCTATTTCTCCAGCCTGCCAGGCTCTCTCTGGAGGGCAGCACAACCATCTGGTATACTGCCCCTAGTTTTATACTGCCTGTGTAATGTCTGTCTCAACTCTTCCCTTAAGCACCCATCATGCCAAGCACCCAGATGTTTCATCAAAGGAGGGGGGGGACATTCTTAATATGACTGCAATTGGAAGAGGCTTTCAGCAAACCATTTCATAGGTGCTTCAGCCCTTGTTCCTCCACAAACTTGTCAGTATTCCCATATTTCATTACCCCAAGCCCTCTCAGCTCTGACATACCCACTCCAAGGAAAGAGAAAACAAGGAAAAGAAAAAGCGCAAGGGCTGTGCAAGCAGAGAGGGAACTTGGGGAGGATCTCTAATTAAGTTATTGGTGAGCGAAGCCAAACACCTTTACAAAATGAAAAGCTCATCTGTGAAGCTGGCACTGAATCCAGCTTCCAAAATTAGCCCAGAGAGGAAAGACTGATAGATAAAACACCAGCCAAGGAAAAGCCATTAATTACCAGGACAGGCGGCTCCTTGCGCTGCACCGCAAGCATTAACTGCGGTTAGAGGCAGGAAGCGCTGGATTAAGGGTACCAGAGATGGTGTGAACTCAGTGAACCACCATCCTTCAACTCAGACCCCAGGAGAACTAGAAGACCTGGAAGTAAATTAATAGCAGCCAAAGGTCTTTCAGTCTCCTTGGCCACCCACTGCTTTGATGAGTCTTAGGAAAAGTGAGGACACTTACACTTAAGAGTAAAGACACAGCCATAGAAGATGAGCTCTTTTGCACAGCATTCAGACAAGTACCTTCTCAGACCATGATTCCCAAAACCTGGCCATGAGATAAGCTCTTGTTTCTGCCTTAGGGTTTGGCAATGCAGCTGTTCCCAGTACAAGCAATACGGCTAAGGAGCACCAGACTATTGACTTGTGTGTCAGCTTTAGTGCTTAGACAGGAAATGGATAGACTGTTGACATCTTCTACTCATTATTATTTGACCCAGCCTGGAAACACTGGGAAGAACTGACTGCCCACTGCTCTGACCCTGCATGTGGTGGGACATGTTTGTCCTGTGTTTTCCACAGCCACCACTGAAGTTGGGGATGTACAAATGAGTCTGTGATAAAGCTTGTGCTTGGTCTGCTCTTCACAAGTTAACCATGCTGAAGGGATCAACATCAGCAGTATCAGGTGGGTGTAGCAGAGTCATAGTCTCTCCTTGTAGCTCCTGGATAGAGCAACCAGAACAGAGCTGCTTCTTCCCTCCAGCAGAGTATGTCAGCACTGGGTGAGTGCCAACCTACCAGCTGCACCACACCTTAGTCACACTGCAGGAGGGCTCAGCAATACCTGTTCTTCAGGAGGAGGAATGGATTGCAAGCCAGCTCAGTGAATACTTCCATTTACAGTAACCAAGGGACAAAACCTATATAATAACCTTCCTGGAGGTCATTAACTGAGGATAAATGCCATGCAATTATGAACATAGCTGATATTTATTATAATGACACCGATCATAATGAGTCAAGCCAGTGTTTAGGTGAGTTATTTCCAGAGGTAATTTAGTGTAAGTTAAATTTTCCTTAACCAAATCTGTTTCAGAGTCCCTAACTTTATCTTTGATGCATGATGTATCACTTAACGACACCTTTTGGCTCTTCATTAGTGAACTCCAGTTGATACAATATTTCTTCCACATCATTTTCCTAGTAAAGGAAATGCAGCATTTGTATGCAGTTTCATGCCAGGTCTTGAAAGAGGGTCTGAGAGTGCAAGTGTATGGATATATTTATCTGCAAAGGACAGAAAGGTGAATATGTGCAAAGCCTTTAGAGGCATTGCCCCAGCAATGCCTCTGCTTACATCTGGTCAAGCCACATATATTAAAACAAACAAACAAGCAAACAAACAAATATATATATTTTTTATATAATTTTTATATATATTTTAAAATATTTATATAAATATATATATTTTAAATATATATATATATATATTAATATAGAATCATAGAATGGTAAGGTTGGAAGGCACCTCAAGGATGATCTAGTTCTAACCCCCTGCCATAGGCAGAGACCTCCCACTACTACAGGTCACTCAAGGCCTCNTTGCAATACCTTGTCAATAGTCCCCCCCCAGTCTTTCTGGAGCCCCCTTCAGATCCTGGAAGGCTGCTCTAAGGTCTCCCGGAAACCTTCTCTTCTCCAGGCTGCACAGCCCCAACTCTCTCAGCCTGTCCTCACAGCAGAGCTGCTGCAGCCCTCTCAGCATCTTTGTGGCCTCCTCTGGACCTGCTCCAACACTTCCATGTCCTTCCTGTGCTGGGGGCTCCAGAACTGCACACAGGACTGCAGGTGGGGTCTGAGGAAGCAGAGTAAAGATTGCCACAGGTCACTGTGCTGCTTCTCTGCAAAATGCTTCAAGAGCGATTTCTTTACCAAAATTTCCCCACTTTCTTATCTGAAATCTTCTCTCTGAAATGAGCTAGGATGGTTCTACACTGTGGCCCACAACACAGTCAAGTTCTTGCTAGGAGTCCTGGCTGGCCTTGTCTGTAAAAATCAAGATGAATGGACAGCAAAGCAAATGAGCAGCTCTTAACAGTGAGCTTGAGCTTGAGCTTGCTGCCAGCCAGAGCTCAGCCTGTTTAATTAAGGTGTATGAGCTTGAAGTGGACTAATCTTTGCTGCTGAGGCTAATGTTTGCTGGTTTGTTAGATACAGTAAAAGACAGACCAAGATTCATTTTTTCCCCATTTTCTTTTCCTTGTCACCAGCCATAGAGGGGGAGAGAAAATACCTTCACATGCAATGGTCTTAACAAAAGCCCAGGATCAGTACAAGTGAGCAGAGGCAGAGTTGCACACCTCGCTGCCCAACAACCATTTCCCTGGCCAGGGTGTTTCCAGAGTCACTGCCTGGCCTAAAGTTCATAATTAAAGCTGTAAATCTTGGCTCACTGTTACATTGGTTGCCTTCACAGAAAGTAGCAGAGAGAAGGAGGAGAGCCTCTCTCCCTCCCAGGAAGCCTTGTTTGCTAGTGGTTTGTAGATTTGCTTATGCTGGTGGTGCTTATTGAGCTTGCAAAGAGATAGGTACTGAGAGCATCAGTATATGGAGATCTTGGAGGGGCCTGTCATACATCAGCAGTGCTGGATGCTTTCCCTTTGGCATCAGGGCCCCTGCAATGCAGAAATATTGATGTAGCCAGATGTCTTTACATGGAGTTCCCACACTGGCAGTGAGATTTAGGGGTTGATCAGGGATGTCCTGTTGTCACAGGAAACAGAAAAAAGCTTCAAGTGAACAGCTGTGCTGTGTGATGGATCATCCTCACCGTTGCTCTTAGAGCAATGCCCTGGGAAGAGTGGAGTGGCAGCAGGACTCCTAGAATCATAGAATCAT